>BPLQ01005149.1:0-10224 GCA_021605075.1 Caerostris darwini
AGACCTTCTGGCAGATTCCTTAACATGAGATGTTGTTTCCTTTCTTAAGGCTCGTTCCCACCGAGGCGAGAGACGTGAAGATGCAAGAGGCAAGCGACCAAATTTTTTCGACCCCTTCACAGCGAAACGTCAGAAATAGAATTACGCATAGTGAAAAACCGCTTGAAGTTGAAAGTTGGGCTACTCCACGCGGCGAACTGCAAACCGGTTTCAGGCGACCGCGGTGAGGTCAAATTTTGGTCGCTTGCATCTTGTCGCCTTGGTGAGCATGAGCCTTTACTGGATAGGGTTGTTAGCCCTACGACTAACACTCTATAGTCATATTAGACCGGGACCTACTATTTAAAGTGGATTACGAATCACTACAAACATCCACGGACAGCCGGGATTCGAAGCTGAAGCTCCAGCCACTTGGTCATCAGGACCAAAGTGATTATTACCTCTATTGATTACATTTTTATGTGGTTTATGTTACAGTGTTCGACTGTACTTTGAATGTTTTTTTGCTCTAATGCAGCTGGCAAACATTAGACATGGACGTTTTGGATGCCTTAAGGCAAGCGCTGCACAGACGCACTCACTTTGCATTACCCAGGGGGCGCATGTAACTTGAAGATAAGCAACGGACGCGGAGTAACAATGTCCCCGCACTTTGAATGTTAACTTCTTCAAAATTTTCATGACTTTTTATCAAATGTTCCCACTTGTTTATTATTTCATAATTACAATATAATAAGCAAAAAAAGACGCATATATGACATATTTAGCTAGGTTATATTTTTTATGCTGTGCATTGTCATCTGTTGTTGATTTCTTTTTGACTGCAGGATGATATATCGACCATCCGTTGGAATGATTTTTCTTTTCCGTTGGAATGATTCCACTACCAACCTTTCTTACAGCTATACTTGTACTATAGGGCAGGTATCCGCGCTCCAGAAACGACACATTTGTCGATTGAAAACTCGTGGGTTATGCTTGACACATTACGCCTCCTTCTCAACCTTGCCTATTATTCTACCATTTGCAAAGTCTCCCATACAATTTCTTCTTGTCGTGTTGCACGTAAGAGTTCACTTCAACTTGCAGAGGATGTCTTTAATATAGCTTTTCTTCTTTTTATTGTTGCATTTTTGCATTCACGCGTTTTGAGTACCCTGAAGTTACCTGGGAGCTTAGCTTATTCCTGATATTTGTGTACTAATCACTTTTGGCGTTCATTGTACTGATCACAACAAGCACTTTTCTAAAATTTCATGGCTTTCTGGTTAAAAATTACGCGGCCTGATGGTCAATTGGCTTGCACTCTGGCCTTTGCTTCCACAGGCTTCAGGCTCGAATCCTGACGGTAACATGGCTATTTGTGAGCGTTACGGAATCCTCGTTAAACTATAGGTCCCGATCTAATTAGTCCAGAGTGTGAACAAAATGACTGCAGAAAGACAAACAAACTAAACAAACAAATCAAGTTTAAAAGTTACATCATTTCTAAAGTTTTACACGCCAGTGTATATAGTACAACAAACAAAAAAGATGCTTATGTGATATATTTAGATAACTTATTTAGCAGAGTTTTTTTAAAGTTTAGAGATATAAAGAGTTTTAATTTTTTATATAGAGTTTTTAGAGTATAGAGTTATAAAGATTTTATGTATTATTGTATTTGTTTAACATCAAATATAAACGCATTTTTTCCATTAAGATTTTTCTTAACATTATAAATTTGATAAAAAAAGATAAATAATGTATAAAGCATACAATTTAATTTAGGTAAAACAATTTTTCTTTATTGGGGAATACGACATTTTGACTTTCTTTTTTGACCTTTGTACATTTTTCGTGACCTAGATTATTCTTATTGCATTGTCCTTGAGGAATGACGTAACTTTAATTCAACCATATTAAATATTACCTCTACAATGATGTTCTATAATTTTCTATCGACGTCTGTCGATCGATATCGACTCCGATTATATTTTTTATCGCAATGACATTTTTGACATTTTTTTATACATCTGAAACTAATATTACGAAAACGCAACATTATATGAACTGGTTTATACATGTATATATATATATATAGATTTATTATAGGATTAGCAGATTTGCCTGATTACGAAAAATAAATAAACATTATATATTTGATTTTATAACATTAATTTTTTATAAAGGATAGTTCTAAGCCTACTGGCAGATTCCGAAATTCGAGATGTTTTCTTTTTGCGGGCTAGGGCTATCAGCCCTATGCCCAACACTCTACAGTATTACACCAGGACCTATGGTTTAAACCACTATCAGCGTCCATAGCACCACCGGGACTCGAACTCGATAAAGCGCTACACACACACTATATAATGGGTTGCATTTCATATTCTGAAAGTCAAGTGAAATGGTTAAGTAGGTGACCAAGTCCAACGTAATAGCTAAACAAAAAATTAACTATACTATATACTATACGATTTCTCTTTATATCAGAGAAAGGCTCAAAGTAGATGTTCAAAGAGGTGCTATTGCACAAATTTGCACTGGTGAATGACTAGCGCCCTCTATCGAAGGAGCGGATATATATCCAAGATTGAGACTCCTGGTGTTGTGTTTATCTTGCCCAATGAAATAGCGATTGTCGCTCATTCCACATAATTCATAAGTATCTCATCAACCAATGATCTCATTATTCTTCGATAATAACTTGAAGCATTGAAGATGTGACACATTTAAAGAACAGTGTTTTCTTTGATTGGTTTTCTGTCGAAACTTGATAAGCCAATTAGCTGCAGTTGTCCATGCTGCTCCTTTTCTCTTTGAATTTGTGCATTGTAATTGATTGGCGGAAATGTGCTACTTCTACTCCTTCTGGAAATGTGCTACTTCTCAGGCGTGAAAGACATGACATAAAAAAATGATGACTTGATGGCAACGTGTTTTGAAGTTTAATTTCTTTGAGAGTTGTTGAGACAACAAGTGTGGCAACCCTTTCGTTACGAAAGTGGGCAGATATATTTTGCTCATTTTATGCACATCTATGAACGCACATCGTAACTTCCTCATTGCTTTCGAGGCAATTGATTAGGAACAACAACTTGAGCTTGTTGCACGTGAGGGATTTGAAGTTTCTTTTTTCTGACACTCAGAATGATATCCGACCATAACTATCCTATAGTGTAACAACTCCTTTCTTATATATGGCAGCACTTACTGCAGTGCATCAGCAGCGCCCTCAGTAAAGAAAACGAAGTTCTTCAGTGGTCAATAACCATTCCGGAGAGATTTAATGTAACGATCTTCCTGTTTTTTTAAATTAATTTTTTGATGTTGTACATATGTAACTAAAGATTCAATAAATAATTGTTACATAACTTAGACGAATCATATTTAACCTTATTTTCCCCCTTCACAATAGTAAATATTATTAGGCTTCATGGCTATGGGATGTCTTGATGGGATTTAACCAATGTAACTAAAGATTCAATAAATATTTGTTGCATAACTTGGTCCCATCGTATTTAACCCTATTTCACTCTTTCAGAATTGTAAATATTATTAGGTTTCATGGGTATGGGGTATGATCAATGTAACTAAAGATTCAATAAATAACTGTTTCTAAACTTGGGCCCATCATAACTTAACCCTATTTCTCCCTTTCACAATAGTAAAGGGTGAAATAGCCAATAGTCTTGCTCCACAATAATCTTCATGTTGTGTGACAATATATTGATTAGTTATTATCACCTCTCTTGTTTGCCAAAAAGTTTAAGAACACCCTTTATACAGAATGAAATTAATAGATTTATATACACTACTGGCCAATAAAATTGCTACACCAAGAAGGCGACATGCTACAGACGTGAAATTTAAACGACAGGAAGAAGGTGCTGTGATATGCAAATGATTAGCTTTTCAGCACATTCAGACAAAACAGGCGCCGGTAGCGATGCCTACAATGTGTTTAAATGAGGAAATTGTTCAGTCTGTTTCTCATAAACAAATTGCATTTGAACGATGTTGCCTGGTTAAAAGTTGTTGTGATGCCTCGTGTAAGAAGCAGAAATGCGTACCAGCACGTTTCTGACCTTGATAAAGGTCGAATTGTAGCGTACCGGGATTGCGATTTATCGTATCGTAGTATTGCTGCTCGCGTAGGTCGTTATCCAATGACTGTTAGCAGAATATGGAATCGATGGGTTTAGGACGGTAATATGGAACGCTATGCTGGATCTCAACGGCCCCCTATCACTAGCAGCCAAGAACACAGCCATGTTACCCGCATGCCATTAATGGATCGTGCAGCCACGTCACGAGCCCTGAGTCAAGAATTGGGGTCTTTTGCAAGACTACAAGTATCTGCACGAACAGTTTGACGACGTTTGCAGCAGCATGGACTCTCAGCTCGGAGACCATGGCTGCGGCTACCCTTGACGCTGCATCACAAACAGGAGCGTCTTCAATGGTGTGATCAACGACGAACCTGGGCGTACGAATGGTGAGACGTCATATTTTCAGATGAATCCAGGATACTTTTACAGCATCAAGATGGTCACATCCGTGTCTGAGGGCATTGCGGTGAACGCACATTGACAGCGTACATTCGTCATCGTCATACTGGCCCTTAACTTGGCGTGGAGGTATGGGGTGCTATGGGATACACATCTCGGTCACTTCTTGTTCGCACTGACGGAACTTTGAACAATGCACGTTATATTTCTTGTGTGTTACGACCCGTGGCTCTACCCCTTTATTCGAGCCCTGCGAAACCCTACGTTTCAGCAGGATAATGCACGACTGCACGTTGCCGGTATTGTACGGATCTTCCTTGATACGGAAAATGTTCGGCTTTTGCCCTGGCCTGCACGTTCACCAGATCTCTCGCCAATAGAAAACGTCTAGTCCATGATTGCCGAGTGACTGGCTCGTCACCATACGCCAGTCACTACGGTTGATGAGCTGTGACATCGTATTGAAGCTGCATGTGCATCTGTACCTGTACATGCCATCCAATCTCTGTTTGATTTAATGCCCAGGCGTATAAGTGCCTCTAAGACTACCAGAGGTGTTGTTCTGGGTACTGATTTCTCAGGATCTAATGGACCCAAATTTCTCGAAAATTTAATCACTTGTTATTTGTAGTATAATATATTTGTCCAATAAATATCATTTTGTTATCTGTATTTCTTCCAGGAGTAGCAATTATAATGGGCAGTAGTGTATTTTATTTAAAATCTGCAGCAGATTTTCTATTTTTATTTTGTTATTTTAAATGATTAAAACTTATTGATGTTTTCAAGGATTTAACAAAAAAAAAATTGCTTTATAAAAATAAAAAAATTGCTTGGTAAAAATAAAAAAATATGATGCTACGATATTTTTATTTTTTATTTTTCATGGTTGACATCTTACTTTACTTTACATTTTTTGAAACAACAACTCTTAAATTAATATATTTTAGAAACTGTACAAAACAATATTTTTCTATATGTATCTCAAACAGTTTTTCATTCAAATACGGCTTAAGAAAACTAAAAAACAAGGACACTTTTTTTGCAGTAAATAGATATTCTACAGATTTTAATTTCTTTTCATTTAGAGTGAATAAAACTAACTTAAAAATAACTAAGCGGACTTATATATGTATCAGTGATTTTGAAGAGGTTAATTAAATACAATAAAGCTATAATTAATTTTGATTGCATTTCACTATTTGGAAAAGGATTTAAATGCCCACATGAATAACAAATTACTGGACTGGTGTAGTCCACCTTGGTCTTCAATTTTTTTTTCTTTATTTACAATTCGCTCTAATTTCATGCCTCACCTCCATAATGTACAATAATTATTAGAGTAAACGAAGCAGCTTTGTACTAAAAAAAAAAGTTTTTTTCATTTTTTGGTATAAAAAGCTAAACAACAAAAAAGGAATGTAAACTCAATATTAAAGATTAGGGATATAAATTAACTTAATAAAAAAAAAACTAGACAAATGTACTCAAATTAGCGTGTGTGAAGCATAGAGTAGTAATATAATAGAATGCTCATCGGAGTTACCAGTTTAAGTTAAACATAATTCTCACGTGACCATAGACCTCACGTGACTTTTATTATTGGTAGTTTTCTTTGTCAGGAGTGACGTAATGGTTCACTCTACCAGTAATTAATAAGAGTCCGGTTACCTAGTTTACTTGCATAACAGAGGTTTGGTTAGTCACTCTACATTAATTTTTTGCACACTTAAGGCTAATTAGTTAGGAACCTACAGTTTAACGAGCTTTCCGAACCACTCACAAACATTCGTGCCTCCGCCAGGATTCGAACCTGAAGCCGGTGGTACCAAAGGCCAGAGTGCTAGTCAATTGGCCATCAGGCTGCAACTCAAATCATGAGATGCCCAGTTCCTTACACCATCTTAAACGGTGTTGCCGATGGGTAGTTGTCAATGGGATGCAGCGTTGAGGATGGCCAAAGAATAGCTTATAGAGTCTTTGCTCCATAATGTTTAGAACTCTTATGACAATAAAGTGTCTTTATGATAATATTTCATTATTTGATACAATCATCACAAAACACACAGCAACAGATACATATTAGCTTGACCTTCGTCACAGTTATATTATTTATGTTGTCAAGCACTGCCATCCGTGGTTAATTTCTGCAAGTAATTAATTGGATACCAAAGGTCAGAGCGCTAGCCAATTGCCATCAGGCAGCATTATTGTGATGAGTAGCTTATATCAAAAGCTGCCAGAATTCGAAAATAAAAATACTTTAGCATTGCAATTAAGACAAAGAATGCAATTGCAACAATATGTATGCTGATGACGGTTTTCTCTTCTAAAAACTCCCGGCTATTATCTCTAAAAAGTAATCACTTTGTCCTGTGTAGAGAAAATTTGTACATATAGATGGCGCACCTGCTGGTGACGTCATATTGAATTTTGGTTTTGATTGTCAATTGGATTCTAGCGAGATCAGGCTCGTGTGTACATAGTACCATCAAGATATAAATAAAACTTTCTTTTATATCTAACAGAGGATTCATCTCTTGTTAGGATAATATTTTCCTATTATTCATAACGCAATTTCGCATCAACCTGCCTATTAAAGGACTTCATAATATATTATATAGAACAGGATGCCAACCCAAATAATCTTGCTGGCTACTTTGAAAATGCATCCTAACTCCGCGGACCGTATATAAAATTATATATTCCCCTATTAGATTTAGACCCACTAGAGACATTTTTTGGAGTGAAAAATGGAAACATAATGAGCTATTATTATTATGGTTATTATTATTCTTACATGGGAACATAGATACTATAATAGAGAATTTTTGCATACCGTATTTTGGACGTCCGTTATTTTTTTCTCCCTAGCGCGCATGCTCATTGGAAACATTATTACAGATACGCATGCGCAATTTCCTATGAGCATGCGCGCTAGGGAGAAATAAATAACGGACGTCCAAAATACGGTATGCAAAAATTCTCTAATAATAACGATACTGGACGCACATTGTAAAGAAATATAGGAACACTAAAAAGGAAATATAAAAAATATATAAATATAAACGAAATAAAAAAAATGAAATCCTTAACAAGTATTTATTTTACTAGTGCGATATTTGTTTCTCCGCTCTTTCACTTAACTTTTACAAATCTATCTCCATTGGGGTATTTGCACATCGTAATGGGTGTTGCAGGTTAGCGTCCGTTATGTTTGAGTGTGTTTTGTGTTAAGTCAATTTTATTTCAGAAAAAAAAAAAAAAAAAAACAAGATCCGTGGGTGTCTATCAACAATCAACTGTACGTACCTAGGCTTGGTCACTGCGGCACTGAGGTCACTTAAGTGCAAATGTCATATTAGTTGTTCCAAGATGTGCTCGCATCGTGAGTTCGCAGAATATAATTTAATAATTCTGTGAATCCATAACTGTAAACTCCTGAATAAAACAGGCAATATCTGTCCTATATTCGCAAGAATATTATTTTAAAATCAAAGTTAATTTTTTCTCATCATTTCGACAGTTAATTTTTGAATATATGGATGCTCACATAATGCATTTTTTTTAATACATTGGTTTTCACTACTTTGGGCATTATAAAATAAATATATTTTGTAAAAGTGTGATAAATCTCACAGGCCGGGAAAATATTCAAGTCGGGCCACGGGTTGGCCACCCCTGATGCAAAAAAATGAAAAAAAATAAACCACGAATTATAAAAGAAAAAATAATAGTAGTACAAAAGTCAAAAATAAATTCAATATTTCTTTTTTATGACCAACTATTTTTCATGTACTGACGTCATATAAATGACTTAAGTGTAAACAAGATTTGCACTACGTATGAATGTAAAATGTTGCTGATTTATGACAAATGCGAAGGATGTCGTGGATTTTTATCTTGGTAGTAAAATTTTTATCTCAATCTTGATCCATAGCTATAAAAATTCACATTTTTATACAAACATTGCTGGCCTGCAACATTAAAGAGTAAATAGAAATTTATGGATTTCGAATTTTAAATAGTTTTAAAACTGACAGCTAAAATAATCTTTTTCAATTCAAGGACACTGCTCCTCTATTTTTTTTATCAAAGGATATAAAACACTTCAATGTTGATTTCACTCAGTAAATGATGAATAAGAAACTTGAATTGCTACTGATAAGGCAAAAGCTGAAATTCTAATATGAAAAAAAATTATCCGCTAAATGATATATTGTTTATAGACGGAAAATGAAACTAAAAGATAAAAAAAGAAGTGTATTTTATCTTTATATCTAGAAGATAATAATCGAAAGAGTAATATTATGTAAGAGTATATTACAATAAAAACACAACAAAACAAATAATATATATAACAAAATTTAAAGTCAATTCCTACTTAGGTCAACAAAGAAAAATTTTATTTTAGTTGCTTTTTATTAAATAATTACAATTAATGTAAATATGCATGTACATAATACAGAATCAGAATATTAAGTGGCAAAATAGAAAGCGAATTTCCATAAGAGAAATTTTTTTCTCCCATATAAAACTAAAATGAACTAATTAAATTTAATTACTGAATTAATATTTGAAAAAACTGTATTAACATCCAATGTCATCCACTACAAGTGCAAAAAAATGTATTTGAACTTGAGTGGATGCATAAAAAGTAGTTTATGAACGATTGAAAATTTGAAGAAGATATATAAATATACACTGAAGTGACAAAAGTCATGGGATACCTCTTAATATCGTGTCGGATAGCCCTCGTGTGCACAAGATGACCGTAGAGCGACCAACCATACCCCTCCTTGCTAATGTGATGCTGTATGTTACACCTTAGCAGAACAGGATTCCTCTTAATTTACCAAGGATGATCGGAGTCACCTTGTTCGTATGTTGACGGGCCATGATTGCCTCCAGAAGCATCTTAATAAAATCGGTGTAACCACTTCTGTCTCCTGTCCTCTGTGAGGGCATGATTCTATGAATGGACAGCATTTCCTTATTTGCTCCAAATTAAAGAATACTTAAACTGGAGATGCTTCTCATCTAGTCTTTCGCGCTTATACTAGACAGCAAGACAGCTCATGACCGATCGGCCCAAGCTGAGCATAGAATAAAAGAAGTCGTAAAACTATCGTGTTGTTATTTCTTATCCCACTTGGTAGACATCTAGGCCAAGCCCACGAACCCATGGGGTCTCATGGGTGAAGGGAAAGGGGCAATTTCTGTTGTGAGGGAGCACCCATAGATAGAAGTCTGACTTAGTTTCGTGACGCTCTACAGAAATATGAATGAGGGACCTACGGCTTAAAGGGGATTCCTAACCACTATAAATATCCACGGCACAACCTGGACTCGAACCCAAAACCTATGGCACCGAGGTCTAGACATTCGGCCATTAAAGCCCAACTGTGTCGTTATTTGCACACTTCTGAAAGATTTTTCAAGGCTTCTTCTAATCAAGAAACGAATCTAGGGCATCTACCCCTAAAAGTCTCCGGAAAAGTAATAAATGGGGTATACAACATGGAACCACGAGGTTTTTGATATAATAAAAGAAATATTGTGAAAATCTCTAAAAAAAAGTCTTTTTCCGTAAATCTGTAAGACCATGTGAAAATTATTATATTATATTGAAATGTGACAAGAAAGCATTGGCCATCCATTAATTAAAATATAATTTTTAATGCTCAACTTTTTGGATTTAAATGGATTTCTATTGAGCACATAATACATT
>BPLQ01005149.1:15373-70600 GCA_021605075.1 Caerostris darwini
GGCAAACACTTAGATAGTTGTCTTCGATGCCTTAAGGCAAGCGCTGCACCGACGTTACTCACTTAACACTAACCAGGAGGTGCGTGTAGCTAAACTACAGATACGGAGTAACACTACCCTTGCAATGCTCTACGATCATGTTCGACCGGGACCTACAGTTTAAAGTGGATTCCGAACCAGTCCAAACATCCATGGCACCTCCGTGACTAGCCACTCGGCCATTCAGGCACTCATTCGTCAACTAATCTATTAAAATTTTAAAAAAACACGAAGCAGAAGTCAGTCGTGGTATTTCCAGAACGTCAACCAAGTTTAATATCCCCAATACTCACATGATTTATCCAGTATCCACAAGACTATTAGAATCCCCACCAAGAATAGTAATACAATAATAGATTTCTCTTAACTCAGTTCTAATGTGCTCCATTCATTCAATACTCTAATTTGTTCAATCACTAATTAGGCTTTCAGTTCAAATCTTTTTTCTCTCTATTTTTATCGTCTCGTCTTTTACGACTTTCTTCAAAATGTATAAAATCACGAGTTAGTCAGGACTTTTGAAATAATTCAAGTAATTTTTCCTATCATTTCAGGAGTTTCGTGTTCTGAAGCATGGATTTTTCTCTCTATTTTTTTTCGTTATACAAATATCAGTGTATTCTTTTTTCCACCAGATTTGCATTTATAACAATATTACAGAACTTATAACATGACAGCATCATATTTCATTACATAGTAGCATCTAAATAAAGCGGCAAAATTAATTTCTTTTCAAATAATATTAAGTAAAAAAAATCTAATAAATGCAAATACATTTGTAATGTTTGAATTAGCCATCTCTTAATAAATAATAACAAATATTATCAAAACCAACATAAAATACAATTAATATGGTTTCATGAAGTTTTTGCAAAGACGTAAATAACTTAGTGATTCAACCAGTTTAAATTACGATTAAAAATTAACGATATAATAGAAAAAGAGTTTTAAATAGTTAAATAATATTAATTAATAATAATAATTAACTATAGTAGTAATAATAACAAACTAATTAAAAAAAACTGTACGAAATAAAACTGCAAGAAAATTTTCACTCTTCTTAAATAATCCTAAAATTATAAACTTTTTTCTAATGCAGCTGGAGTATAAACTTATTTATAACCGTTAAGTAATATTAGTTAATAATATTAATTGACTATAGTAGTACTAATAGTAATTAACTACTACTACTACTTCTAGTAATAATGAACTTAATAACAGTAATTAACCAGTTTATAAGTTAGCGCTTTAAAAAGTGTTAGAAAATTTCAGTTTTCTTAAATATGAAACCAATCCTAAAAGTATAAACTTATTTATGCAATTTATAACATTGAAATAATATTAATTTATAATAGTTAAATAATATTAGTTAATAATACTAAATAACTGTATCAATTAGGTTTTTAAAATCTGTAAGAAAATTTTCAATCTTCTTAACCATGACACCTATTCTAATAGTATAAAGTTGTTGATATTATTTATAATAGTTAAATTATAATAGTTAATAATAATAATTAACTATATCAGTTAGCTCTTTAAAAGCTATAAAAAATTTCAATCATCTTAAATATCATACCATATATAATAGTTAAAAATTATAAATAATATAAATAACTATTATTATATGTACTGTTATACTAACTATTACAATATTATAAACAATATATATTATTATAATATTAATTTATAATAGTTAACTATATCAGCACTTAAAAAACCATGAGTAAATTTCCAATCTTCTTAAATATATACCAATTCTAAAAGTATAAACTTTTTCCTATTATTTATAATAAGGTATTAATTTTTATTAATTATATAAGTAATAAAAATTAAAACCATTTTTTTTTTCCAAATCATCCATGCTTACAATATACTTTTACATAAGAATTTATCAAAGTAAATGCATATACACATATTTCATTTAAAAAAAAAATAAAACATGAAAACAAAAGCAAACTTCTTTTTCTAGGATATACTAAATTTGCCATATTTATCTACTAACTTTGTTTTAAAAAGGGTTCATTTTTTTTTATTATTTCTAAAGCTTTTTAAGAGAGTTTAAAGGTAAGTTTAAATCTTTTATCAGATACTTTTAAGTTGAAGACAGGAGATTAAGCATTCAATGGCCTTTTATCTGAAAAACCAAAGAAGAAGATAATAAATTCTATGAAAAGTAATACTTCAAGACGGCTAATTTTTTCTTTTGTTGTTCGTTTATAGATAAAAATCTTATGACAAACTTTCGATATCTTAAAGGACCTATTCTACTTAAATGAGTTTCTATTTAAAACTCTTCTTTTTACTTAAAAAAAAAAATGCATGAATTTTTCCTATTAATTTTTGTTTAAGGGAAGGTAATTTGTTTGTTAAAAGGGGCAATTAGGAAATGGACTCGTCCAGAGTTAAAAATGCAATCATCTATCGTAATTCAATTTGTAAACTAAAGTAAAGGCTGGTGTTTTGTCGGAGTGCCTAGGGTAATACCGTGTACCTCCGTATCATAAATTTATTATTAAAGACATAATTATTAGATATTACAATAAATTTAAAATTTTTAATAGATTAAAATTTAAGAGAGCACATGCTCTATAAAGAAAATAAAAAGAGACAATTACGATTAATAATTTAAAATAACAAAAATTTAAATTTAATTTATAATAACGAATATAAGCAATAATGAGGAAAAATATCTGGTTTAATTTGTACATGTAAGTTGTCTGATCGAAAATTTTTTTATTAGCATGTACTCATTTAAAAAAAATAAATAAAATATAATAATAATAACAATAACAATAAATAAAAAAAATAATAAAAAGTTTTTAATTCCTGTAATATAAAAAAAAAAAAAAAAAAAAAAAAAATTCCGAACCACGACAAACATCCATTGCACCGCCGATACTCAAACTCGAAACCTGTGGCACCGAGTGCTAGTCACTTGGCCATCAGGCGCCAAATTTATATACCCCCCCTATATTTAATGCTATTTTCCCCCAAAATAAAAAAATTAGCCTAGTTTCCATCCACCAAAACAGCCCCATAATTTTGCCTTAATGAAGACGAACCTAAGTGTTATTTAATCTTTCCAAGGTAACTAAAAGTAGAGGAAAGAGAATATCTTAAGTACTTCGCCATGAACATCCTTTTACGTCGAATGTAAATAAAACAAGTAATATAAAAAATTTTTAAAGTCAATTCCTATTTAGGTCAACAAAGATAAATTTTATTTTAGTTACTTTTTATTATATAATTACAGGGCCTGAATGGCCGAGTGGCTAGCGCTCTGGCGCTCGGTCCACAGGGTTCCAGTTCCGGCGGTGCCATGGTTGTTTGTAGTGGTTCGGAATCCACTTTAAAAAGTAGGTCCCGGTCTAATAGGATCGTAGAGCGTTGCGGGGGCATTGTGACTCCGCGTCCGTAGATTATCTTCAAGTTACACGCGCCCCTTGGGTTTACAAAGTGAGTACGTCTGTGCAGTACTTGCCTTAAGGCATCTAAGACCAAGCTGTCTGTTTGCCAGCTGCATTAGAAAGAAAAAAAAATTATATAATTACAATTAATATAAATATGCATATACATACGACAGAGTCTCACTATTAAGTGGCAGAATAGAAAGCGAATCTCCTTACATTACATTTT
Source organism: Caerostris darwini (assembly GCA_021605075.1). Classification (NCBI taxonomy): domain Eukaryota; kingdom Metazoa; phylum Arthropoda; class Arachnida; order Araneae; family Araneidae; genus Caerostris; species Caerostris darwini. The sequence continues at coordinate 19,049 of BPLQ01005149.1, forward strand.
CCTTTCTATATACTTATGATATTGGACTATTATTTTTGTTTGTTGCTATTTATTCGCTTTCTACTTTTTCTCGTTTCTAATTTATGAAGCTGATGGTGGTCTATAATTTCTCATTCTATCCATCTCTAGTAATGCTTCATTATTGCAAGGAACCTTTCCAGTGAGTTTCGAGCAGTCCAGTTCTTCAATTAATTAATTAAATTTATTGAATGACTTAATATTTGAAAAAAACTGTATTAACATTCAGTGTCATCCACTGCAAGTTTTAAAAAAACTGCATTTGAACTTGAGTGGACGAATAAAAAGTATTTCATGAACGATTGAAAATTTGAACAAGATATATATAGGGTGAGTGCCAGATAATAGAAGGAATTGAAAAAAAGCGGCCTGGTGGCTAGCGATCTGCCTTTGATATCAGAGTCTTCAGGTTCGAATCGTGACTGTGGCATAAATGTTTATTAGTAGTTCGGAATCCACTTGAAACTGTAGGTCCCGGTGTCTAATTAACCTAGAGTGCACAAGAAATGTCCGTAGTGCGACAAATCAAACTATCTTCTGTCTCGAAATCTGCCAGTAGGCAGACCACTTTGGCCCGCCATGGGGCTGTTGCGCCAATGAACAAGAATAAGTAGCTCAGAATTCAGGATCGAGGAAAAAAGAAAGTCCTTAATCCCAGTAATTAAAAAAAAAAAAAATTCCGAAACACTACAAACATCCATTGCACCGCCGATACTCAAACTCGAAATCTGTAACACTAAGTGCTAGGCCATCAGGCCCTTAATTTATATACCCCACCTATGTTTAACGTTATTTTCTCAAAAACAAAAAATTAATCCAATTTCCATCAACAAAAATAACCTCATAATTTTACTTTAATGGAGACAAACCTAAGTATTATTTAATCTTTCCAAGGTAACTAAAGGTCCAGGAAAAAGTATATCTTAAGCACTTCGCAATGAACATTCTTTTACGTCGAACGTAAATAAAACAAGTAATATATAAAAAAAAAAAATTAAAGTCATTTCCTACCTTTTTTCACTCTATTGCAGAAAGTCCTTTATAAATAATTTTCATTCTTTATTTTACGTTAGAAAAAAATTTCTCTCTCTCTCTCACATACACACTTCCCATCTCCCTCACTAATTTATTCACAGGTTTCATTTTCCATTCTGTTCCCTCCTTGACTCAGACTAGAACCCAGAATGAAAAAAGACTCTGAAAAAGAAATTTTTTTCCCGCGATCTACACGCTTCGCCACTGACGGTATTTATTCCTAAATTTATATCTTGCTAAATATCTTATATAAGTTTTCTCCCATATAAAACTAAAACTAATGAATAACATTTAATGAATGAATTAATATTTGAAAAAACCGCATTAACATCCAGTGTCATCCACTACAAGTTCAAAAAAATGTATTTGAACTTGACTGGATGAATAGAAAGTATCTTAAAGTTGAAATTTTCCTCTTGCATCTGGCGCCATCTATTGGTAAATATAGGCAACTTAAATCTAAAAAAAATCTAAAATTAATATTTGAAAAAACTGTATTAGCATCCAGTGTCCTCCAGTACAAAGTTAAAAAAAAATATATTTGAATTTGCGTGGATGAATAAAAAGTGTTTTATGAACGATTGGAAATTTGAACAAGATACATATAAGGAGAGTGTGAGCTAATAGAAGAAATTAAAAAAAAAAAAAAAAAAAAGTGGCCAAGTGGCTAGCGCTTTGGCAACGCAGGCTTTCAAGTTCGAATTCTGGCTGTGACATGGAGGTTTGTTAATGGTTCGAAATCCCCTTTAAGCTATAGGCCACGGTCTAATTAGCCTAAAGTGTGCACAAAATGACCGTAGATCGACAAATTAAACAAATCTTCATTAACGCAACAGCCCCATGTTGAAAAAGGGCAGTTTTGCGTATTGCAAATTCAAGACAGGAAATGTTTTCTTTCCAACGCTCTACAATCATATTAATCGGAACCTACGATTTAAAGTGGATTCCGAACCAACCAACCATTTAAAGAAAAAAAGTTCTTAATCCCAATAATTAAAGAAAAAAAAAAAAAAATTCCGAACCACTACATCCATCCATTGCACCACCGATACTCAAACTCGAAACCTGTGGCACCGAGTGCTAGTCACTCGGCCATCAGACCCAAAATTTATATACCCCGCCTATATTTAGTGCTATTTTCCCCATTAACCCAATTTCCATCCACCAAAACATCCCCATAATTTTGCTTTAACGGGGACGAACCTAAGTATGATTTAATCTCTCCAAGGTAACTTAAAAGTTTCAGAAGAAAAATATCTTGAGTACTTTGCAAATGAACATCCTTTAAGTAATATAAAAAAAAAAATGTAAGTCAATTCCTATTTAGGTCAACAAAGAAAAAAATTATTTTAGTTACTTTTTATTAAATAATTACGATTAATATAAATATGTATATACATATGACAGAATAACACTATTAAGTGGCAGAATAGAAAGCGAATCTCCTTGTAACTTTCCATTTACCTTTCTATATAGGGTATTGGACTATTAGAAAGGTAAATGGAAACTTTTTTGTTAGTTACTATTTATTCGCTTTCTATTTTTTCGTTTCTAAGAAGTAATGAAGCTGATGGTGGTCTATAATTTCTCATTCTATCCATCTCTTGTAATGGTTCATTATTGCAAGGGACCTTTCGAGTGAGTTTCGAGCTGTCCAGTTCTTCAATTAATTAATTAAATTTAATTACTGAATTACTATTTGAAAAAACTGTATCAACATCCATTGTCCTCCACTACTAGTTCAAAAACAAATGCATTTGAACTTGAACGGAGGAATAAAAAGTATTTTATGAACGATTGAAAATTTGAACAAGATATATATAGGCAGAGTGTGAGCTAATAGTAGGAATTGAAGAAAAACAATAACCCATTTTCCATCAACAAAAATAACCTCATAATTTTGCTTAAATGAGGACGAACCTAAATATTATTTAATCTCCCCAAGGTAACAAAAAGGAGAATATCTTAAGTACTTCGCAATGATCATCCTTTTACGTCGAATGTAAATAAGAAAAGAACGTTCCCTTCCCGCCAAAATCTAAATGGCGGGAATCTTAAAGGCATTCATTCTTTCTTTTCGAAGGCTCGTCTGTGCGGGAGGGAATCTATCCCATCTGGATGCTTTTAGGATGTGTGCCAGGCATTTTTCAATGTGAGGGGCGAGAAGTCTGGGATATAAATACATAAAAAGATTTTCATTCTAATTTTCATACCTTTAGCCTTGACAGAACAAGCCGTCGTTTGCATTTGTTTTTTTCGCGACAGGAAGTTCACAGACTTGCATGTGACGCAATGTTGTCAAGCGTTTGGAATTGTTTCAGCGATTGTAAATAAGACATTTATGCAACAGATTTTTCAATAATAGGGTACTGCAAGACACAATTTCGGTATGCATGCACCAAGATTTTTATATATAAAACGAAATTTCGGTTTTTATACATAAATAATATGATTGTCTTTCATTGTCACGACCAACAGCGGAGTCGAAAACAGTTAATTTTTCCGGTTTGAAATATTACTTAAATTTTTATTATAGAGTTCTAATATATCTCTACAAATAAATATGTATAATCATAATAAAATCATCCTCATCACTGGCGCAACAGCCCCATGGTGAGCGAAGGCCGTCTGCCTACTGGCGGATTTCTAGACAGATGTTTTTGTTTTTACGGGGTAGGGTTGTCAACCTTACGCCTAAAGCTCTACATTCATATTAGACCGGGACCTACGGTTTAAAGTGGATTCCGAACCACTACAAACATCCATGGCACTGCAGGAACTTAAATTCGAAACCTGTGGTACAGAGCGCAAGCCACTCGGCCCCCATTAATCATTAATAGTGATATAATATATTTACATAAATTGAAACAAAAAAATTACATTTTCTTTAGACAGAAAAGGGAAAATAAAAAATGAAAATTCGAGGTGTAAGAATTTTGAAAAAATAAAATTGTAACCATGATTCCTCCTACACACTGGCAAGAACGCCCCCTGTGGCGTTCAGGAGAAATGCCTAGTAGGCTTCGAGACTCTTACCCAAGTAGAAGTATAGCGAAACCATGTGCACCCGCTGAGAAACGTTTAGTTGGTGCAGTCTCTCAGTCTGTGCATTTGTTTGCCTACAGACTCTCACCCGGAGAGGAAGTATATATATCTCGTGCATCCTGCGTGTAACAGTTTAAGGTTTTCGGTTTAGAAGTGGAGTCCTTCCACAAATCTATAATTATATGTCTTTAAATGTGTTAAACAAGTGTATGGTGTGGTGTTTATACGTGTGTCAATAAAGTTATGAGTTCTCCAACCTGTGTCTCAAGTATCTCGACCCAACCTCACCCAGTTACAAACATTTAAACAAAAAATAATAATATAATAAAATTTTAAATATTAGAGATGAAATAAGACTAATTTTCTATTTTAAAATTCGACTAAACATGGGCCTTTTCAAGCATTTTTATTTAAAATTATTTTTTTATTGTAAGAAAAATTTCCCTATTATGCAATAGACCTCTTTTACTGTCTTAAGTGATGGGTTTTAAGACGTGAGATTTTAGTATTTGACTGAAATCTAACAATTAGACGTCTACCGTTGAAAACGCCTTTTAAAAAATCACACTCTGACTGTCTTATATTTTCTCAAATCCCGAGGGTATAGTGCATCAGCATAATCAGTTTTATAAGAACAAATGTAGGACACATAAACAAACAAAAATTAGTTGCATTTATTAGCAGAAATCTAAAATTACACCATGTATTTTGGTTCACAATAACAATTAAAACACAAAATAAACTTCATTTTTACAGTATAAAGACATGTCAAATATGAGAGATATTTCTGAACTCCTTTTAGAACAATGACTTTTAAATTAAATGAAATAAAATACAAACAGTTCTCACTTTTGATAATGATTACATCTAATTTTATGATTCCTCAAACTGTCTTTTCGTTTGAAACTCTGCGGGCAAACATCGCACGCGAAAGGCTTTTCTCCGGTATGTTTTCGAATATGTTTGTCGAATGTCGATTTAAATGGAAACATTTTAGAGCAGTAGGAGCACTGGTAAATCTTCCGAGATGGGAACGAACCCAAAGCATTATTTGAACCGAGTTGAATGAGGCCATCGACTGAAAATGGAATACAAAAATAAATATCAAAAATTTCTATTATTATAAGATAATGCAATAAATATTAAAACAGAAATTGCAATACTTAAATCAGTGAACATGCATTTAAATAAAAACATTCACAATTAAAAATAATGAAACATTTTGTTTTAATATATAATTTATAAATAACGATTTATTCTTATACACAAAACACAGAAATAATAAAATTGATAATCATAGTTTCAATGAATTAATAATAAAAATAGCACAAAAATATAGTAATCGGTCATATGGCATAGAATTGCTCAAACAATAATTATTTTTTAAAAAAACAATAATGCTTAATAGATTTTTTTTTGGCGAAGAATAGTGATTTTATATTATGTTTGGTTTTTATTAAAATTAAAATTGTTATCTTTGGTTATAACTATAAAACTAAAATTCTTTTAATTTGTTTTTTTTTAAATAAAAATTGCACAATTATAACGTATTCGAATTTTGCGCGGATATTTGTTTTGATCAAAGAGCAATTTTAAAGCTAATATTTAAATACATGAAACCGTTGTGGGGCTGGATTACTCATTAAAAAATAATAACACAACAGAAAATATAATACGATAATGCCTGACCTCCATATCTCCAAATTCCAAGCCTTGAATATTTAATTCCTTATTTTTTTTTTTTAGCATGGATATAAAATCGTCTGCTCGGAATGAAATTAATCGTCTGTTTAGAAAATACATAAAAGCTATTTTCTATAACATTGCCAAAATGAGTTTTCTTCACATTCGAAATATATTTATTTACTTATAATATTTTTTGTTTTCTTTTTAAGTTCTTACAATCATTTATAATCTAGATTTAACATGTTTAATTCATTTTATACTTGATTCATTATTTTTTTTCGTTTAAATATTTATAATCGCATTTTATTTAATTTAATTCGTTTATTTATTTATTATTTCACATCCTTTGCTTAAATTTAAAGGAAATCGAAATTCAAAAAGAAATTAAATAAATATTTCATTTTTGCAACTCAAATATTTTCAATATGTATATATATATAATTGAATAAATATTTCAATAAATATTTATGAAAATTATTAATTAATTAATTATTTATTTATTATAATTACAAATATTTATAATTTAACTAAATATTTTTCAAATATTGTAATATTTCATAACTGCAACCCATCATATATTGCATGTAGCGAAATAAGATAATTTAAAAACGAAAAATTTACATAAGGCTACTTTTTTTTATAAATATAATAAAACAGAAATACCACATAGAATAATGCTTCCTGAAGATATTAAATTTTTGTCCGTTGGCCAGTAAGAATTTAAAATTTTTTAAATATGAAGTGATTGACTGCGGTTAGATTATATAACATATGTTGAACATCTTATTCTTGAAAAATGTTACGAATTAGCACAATCATTTGCATTTTTGATAAAAGAAAACTTACCATATTTTTCAAAGATAAATATTATCAGAACTTATTTGTTTATAATAAAATACAATGTAGAAATGGATTTAAAAACATAAATCATAAGAAAGGAGATTCATAGCATGTAACGAAAAAAGACATTTTTTTAACTGATAATGTCTTTAATTGCAGAACTTATAGTAATACGATAATCGAAAGTATTTATTTCCTTTTAAAATAAAATAAATTCAAAAGCATTCTTTATTAAGCATTGAGCAATTTTGACATTAATATTACGGAATTTCCAATTGCTTTAAAAATAAATGATCTTTTACAGTTGTTATCAACTGTTAAATTGGTATAATAATTTTGCAATATTATATTTATTTAATTCTTATTTCACTGAATGTGAAAATTTGCTTTGTGGTATTTTAATACTTGATTACTCTTAATGGTCAATAATTATCCAGTACGGCTATAGTTCAAAGTAACGACAAGTTGCCATATCACTGTAGCTAAATTCTGTGTTTCAGAGATGATGAGCATTTGCTTTGCGATATTCAATTGCCAAATACTTTTGAAGAACCTAAAATATTCCAGTGAGTTCCAGGGTGTATAATTAAATGTTGTACTTCAGAGACAATAAGAGAGAGTAAGAGAGACTTCAGAGATAAGAGAGACTTCAGAGACAACATTTTCTATGTTGGTACTTCAATACTTTTAATGACCGAGAGTACTTTAGTATGGCTTCATTTCAAAGTAACGATATTCAACAAGTTGCTATATCACTGTAGTTAAATTCTAAATTTTTATGAATATTTGCTTTGTAGTATTTCAATGTATAAAGCACCTCGGTGTGGCAACGGTTCCAGTAGCTATATTCAACTGGTAGTGGTCGAATTTTACAGAGTATGATGAGCTTTCAGTTTGTGATATTTCAAAGTTTGATTGCTCTTGAAGGACTTGGTGCACTGATCACAACTAAATGGTTTTTCTCCAGTATGCATGTACGTGTGTCGAACTAAATCGAACTTGGTGTAAAAATATCTGGGACAGAATTGACACTGGTTCGGCATTTTCATTGACATGTCGCTTGCTTGATTTGAAGGCACATATTTACTTCTTCCTTGAAAAAAATCGGGCTTTTTCCACACAGCACCTTAAAAAAAAAAACAATAAATAATCAACATTTATTTTAAAATGCAGCATTAGATTAAAAAATAATTGGTAGTCTTATAATTTTGCAAATTAATTTAGATAATATCAAATACTGGAAGTATTTTGTGTCAGAATAAATATACAAGATAATTAAAAATTTATTTATTTATTTTTAATTAATATTTATTAATTAATAAAATTTCATTTTAATCTTTTAGGCAATACAGATCTTTATAGATAAAAAAACACAACACATAAGTAAAAATAAATATAACAATAATTAATGAAAAATGTATAACTGATATTTCCATTAGAAAATATAAGTGTTTGAAATAGGTGATTTAATTAGATAAATTATTAATGGTGTTGTTACCTATTTAACAATATAATTATTAACAGGTTAGAGGTTATAAATATATTTAGTATAGGGGTTAATAATTATCAATGACAATCATTGCAACATATTTTTATAAAGGATTACTTACAAGGACTACAAAAATCAAATTCATGTTTATCTAATTATAAGCAGATTTGATAATCAACATAATTAACAATTTAGTTTTTAATAATAGCACATAAGTAAATAAGAGTAAGACAATGGCAATATAATCAAAAACTTACAAAACTTTATTATTTTGCAAATTAATTTAAATATTCGTTATCAAACACTGGAAAAATTTTGTGCTAGAATAAATATACAAGATTATTTGAAATTTATGTTTTCCTTAATTTAATCTTTACAAACTAATAAAAATTCCTTTTAATATTTTAGGTAATACAGATCTTTATAAATAAAAAAACACCACATATATGTAAAAATAAATATAACAATAATTAATTAAAAAAATTTATAACTGATATTTCCATTGGAAAGTATAAGTATTTGAAATAGGTGGCTTAAATTGATAAATTATTAATGATGCTGTTAAGTTTCGGCCTATACTGGACCTATAACAGCTTCAAGAAGAGGGTACCTTTAAAGATCATAGGAACACTTTAATTTTTATATACAAGCATTATACACATACAAATACAGAATTCTGGATTATTATAATTCATTATTTACAAAATATGAAAATTAAAGATTTAAATTTGATTCGCAAGTGCACGATTAAAACACAAGTACAGTTCACTCCAAGATCAGAGATTTTAAGAGTTCTCGAATCTCAAAATACATGGTCTGCGGCAGACCTTAACTATCACACGGCGTGATATACGAAAGCACAAGGGGCTCCCTTTGGAAACAGGTGGAATCTCCGGCCTATTCAGTCACTACAGAGAAAAAAAAAAGAAGCACCACACTTCTAGTCGACTCGTCATAGTACTCTCTCTTCTTCTCCAAAAAAACTCCTTTTAAGAAAATCCGTTAAGTGTGAGTCCAGCTTCCTTCACTTCTCGTTGGAGTAGACATTTCTCAGATCATGGTCTATCACTAATCACGATGGAACCCACAGACATTTGTTAATTTCCTGAGTCTCATTATACATGATACTAAATATCTGTTATCAGATTTGAGTGACAGGTTGTTCTCATTAGTACAAAACACTAATTGCATGTAATATAACTACCCACAATACTGCTTGTCTGCTGCCAAATTTGAGTGATGGGTTGTTATTATATGCTTGCCAAAGAATATACATTACTCTGTCCTGGGACTGAAACGCCAAAACTCTTCTCATGAGAAAAAAAATGCTACAATGCTGTTATCTATTTAACCATATAATTATTAACAGGCAATTATGGGTAGTTAATAATTGTCATTGTAACACAATATTTTTATAAAGGAATTATAATAACCAAATTAATATTTAACTAATTAATAAACAGATTTTAGAATTAAAATAATTAACATTATCAATTTAGTTTTTAATAATAGCACATAAATAAAGAGATGGGCAATGACCAAAATATAATTTAAAAGTTACAGAGGTGATATACAAAATGAAATACAGTTCAGTTTTACTTATTACAAGTGAAATTCAAACATAAATTTCAATTATGATGCATCAAATATGAAGTATTAATACAAAAAAATTATGAAATGTATTTAAGTACATACTGAACGCAGAAAAGAATATTTGCAACCAACACAAAAAGTATAAATAAAAATAATATTTTAAAGCAACATAATAAAGAGATAAAATATAATAGAGAAAAAAAAAATTCTGACTGAAATTTCAGATTTTGAAATTAGAACTACAACTACATGCGTTTGCCACGAGAAAGTATATATAAATGCAATGCATTTAAGAATCTAATGCAAGATTGTATTTTGTTAATCATATGTTTTGTTGCTTAAGTCATCTTAAAACTTGTTAACATGATTTCTGCATTATTTTTAAATTAGAAGTAGTATATCCATTATTAATGATGTTATTATCTATTTAACCAAATATTTATTAACAGGCAATCATAGGTGATTAATAATTATCAATGCTAGTCATTGTAACACAATATTTTTATAAAGGATTACTTACAAGAATTACAATAACCTAATTAATAAAATTTTAGAATTAAAATAATTAGCATTATTAACAATTGTTTTTAATAATAGCACATAAGTAAATAAGAGTAGGGAAATGACAATACAATGAAAAAAAATAGAAAATAAAATATACTTGAAATTAAACGCAGAAAATAAGTATAGACATAAAACGTTTATTTTTTTTATTTCATATAAATACATTATTTTGGAAACAGCATTGATAATAATGATTAAAAATATTAAGTGTATAAATTTAATTTTAATGAATTATTTTTTGTCTAATGCCTAAATCAGAGATCATTAAATAAGTATTCACTGTAGTGGAAACATTGGATTACATTTTCAGCAAAATAACAAATATGCAAAATACAAATATGATACGACTACAAAACTATTTCTTTCTATAACAGTGAAATCAATAACAAAGGAAAATTATCCATTGAATTTTCTTAAGCCTATTATAATTCGAACCATGTGAAAATACTAAAATTAAAAAAAAAAAAAAAAAGAGTAAAAATATTACAAACTCTTCACACTAGAAGAGAATTTGTAAATTCAGAATAACGTACAACGAGTTTCAAATGAAATACAATGCAATTCAACTTAAATGAAATACAATGCAATTCAACTTAAATGAAATACAATGCACAAGACTTCATGTTTATGTATAGTAGAGAGTCAGCAACCAACCCTTCACATAAACTGTCACCTTTTCATTTGACTTAGTGTTCGACTTTTCGAACTGAGTTAGAAAAACATGAAAAGTTCAAGCCTCCATTGTGCACAAAGAGGGTGAGAACATGCCAGATGCCATCCTCGGAGGTCTTCGTTCTAAACTGTGAGGCACCAAATAGTGTAGCAAGTATTACAATGTTCATTGAGTAATGCTGAATTTGCTACTTTTTCGACATTAGATCGAAGTGTCACACATGAGGCACAAAATATGGTGCAGTGTAGCAAGTATTACATTGTAATACTTGCTACTGAATCTGCTACATATTTCACATCAAGTCGAAGTGTCCTAAACATTTTCTACTCACTTGATTTTGCACACACCACAAACTTTATACAAGACAACATTAATGCATAGTTTTGATTTATGAGACAGATTATTTCTTTGAATCAAATTTATTTTCTGAAAGTAATATTTTAACGATATGCTTTGCACATTTGTAATTTTCATAGTATTTTATTGACCGACGCGAATCTGCTAATGGGATATTATTACATCTTATTACAATTACTTGTTACATAACGCAATTTCGTGTATGACACGAACCGCCCCCGCGTCATGTTACAGTCAGAAAAATCATAAAATATTTTGCATGTTATAAGATTTAATCTCTAGACGACTTTTGGAATGTAAAACACAAGACAACGATTGCAATTCTTCTTCATTGCCGCAAGAGCCCTAGAGTGGATAAAGGCCGTCTGTCTACTAGCAGATTTCGAGACAGATGTTTTTCATTTTACGGGGGTAAGGTTGTCAGCCCGACACCCAACGCTTTACAGTCATACTTAGACCGGGACCTACGGTTTAAAGTGGATTCGAACCTCTACAAACATACATTGCACCGCCAGAACTCGAACCCGAAACCTGTGGCACGAAGCGCTACTCACTAGGTCATCAGGTCCCACTATTATAATTACATCATACAAATAACAGCCACTTTTTCATTTAGGTTTTATTAAAAAAAAAAAAAAATAAATAAATAAATAAAAAAAAATAAAATAAAATAAAAATCTAAACTGCACTAACACATAACATTAAACAAATAGGAGAAAAATTATTAGCAAGTTGGAGCAAAACAAAAGTTCACTAGGTATATTAATTCGTCAATTATCCAAATAAATGTACCCTCAAATTACGGCACAATGTGAGTTCAAGTCTCTTTTCCATTAAATACTTTAGATGAAATTGAGAGCCTGATGACCGAGTGACTAGCGCCATGGCGCTCGGTGCCACAGAGTTCGAGTCCCGGCGGTGCCATGGATGTTTGTAATGCCCGGCGGTGCCATGGATGTTTGTAATGCTCGGTGGTGCCATGGATGTTTGTAATGGTTTGGAATCCACTTTAAGACGTAGGTCCCCATCTAATATGACTGTAGAGCGTTGGGCTGAAAACCTTACCCCGTAAAAAGTCAACACGGAGCCAAGTCAGACTTCTACCTACGGGCTAACAGAAGTTGAGAGCACAACAGAAGTTGTCCCCACCTTTTTCCTACCTTTCTTTCTCTCTTTCCATGAGAGACGGGGTTGGGTTCCACATGGGTTCTTGGACTTGGTGGATGTAGACATTATAGACATAGACACACTTACTATGACATAATGTGATACATGACATATCACATCGCATGACATAAACATGTAGACACACTTACTATGTCTGTTTATACATAGACAGACATATAAACATGTCATAGACATAGACATCTAGGCATTATAGACCTACCAAATGGGATAAGAAATAGCAGCAGATGAAATTGACATTATAATAAGTGTAGCCATTTTCTCACTGTATGGAAACAGAGAGAATAGAATAAATAAATAAAAATTTAGTTGACATAATGCCTGTATGAGGATGAAAATTTGCACTGCTTAGTCTCCGGACTTAACACTGTTGGAATTCTGTTGTTTGGGGTTCATTGAAATGAGTGTGTACTGGCAAAAAGTTCACAATTTGAATCAACTTATCTTTGTAGCAGTTGATTTAAACCGCTGCTAAACACTTGGCAAGAGATCCATTGTCAATTGATCACCATCAGAGATGACGTACGCTCATTAAATTTCATTAATCTGCAAAGACTTTAGAGTTGTCCTCCTCTTTAACGAAAATGGAGTTTTAGTGTGATTCCCTCAATATAAGCTATTACTATACCATTAGTCCAAAAGGCAGGGGGCGCCATCTGTATTATTTAAGCGACACATTCTTTTAAAATAGTTTAGTGTTGTTGCATTTGGTATTTGCTACGTCTTTTTGAATTTTTAAGGTTGTAAAAACTTAAAATAAACTTGCAATTAAAATCAAACCTAATAAGTTGTAAAGTTTTAGCATATCATAGCATGAATTTCACTATAATTTCAAATTATATTCTTTAGTACAAATATATTTGTTTTATTAATAAAATAGTACAAATGTTGTTTTGTTTGTCGCTCTACGGTCATTTTGTGCACACTTTAGATTAAATAGACCGTGATCTACAGTTTAACGAATCCGAACCACTCACGAACCAATACGATCCCGAACCACTCACAAACATCCACGCTACCACTAAGATTCGAACCTGAAGCCAATGGTACCAAAGGCTAGAGCGTTAGCCAATTGGCTATCATGTCGCTAGAACGAATGTAAGGATTTTCATCAAGGCTAACATGTTAGTGATAAAAGATTTGATCTTCTAGTGTACAATAAAATAGAAAACACTGAATAAAATATTTTTCTAATATTTAAATATTTACTTTTTTATTAAATTGAGATGGATGATGTACCTAATTTTGTCTATTTTACTTTAAAAGTATAATTGGTAATTGACAAGTTAAAAAAAAGCCACATGTGGCCTGTTGTCTGTTCATCCCAATTTGCGCAAAAAAAGCACTTTGAAGAGTTAAATAAATTTATTGGAATGTATTTTAGAGAAAGGTAACATTACAAAGATGAAAATTCGGATTATTTTAACTATAATAATTCATTTAATATGAATGCTGTCCAAATGTATAATGCTAATAACATTTATATAAAAATTAAAATGCCATTTAAAAGTGACTGTTTTTATACTGGTGATATTTTAAACTTTCTTTCCTTTTAAAACTTTGCTGGCATTTATCACACTTAAACTGTTTCTCTCCGGTATGCACTGGAAGATGCTGGTTCAACAGAGACTTGAACGCAAACTCCTTCATGCAATATGGGCAGCGATATATTTTTTTGACTTTACTTGAAGGAGAGTGGGGTGAATTTTGTCCACTGAAGAGTTCGTTCAACTCCCCAAGAAAGGAATCTATAAATAATGGAAAAAGGAATCTGTATTACTATCATTAGTTAAGATTTTGTATAATAAACAAGATACAATATTTTTGGAACAAAAACATAAAAGTACATAACTAGTATTCAAAAGTAAGAGAATTTTCCCTTTTGATCGAATGTCGCCAGAACTACTGAACAGACTATAACGACATTAAGTATGAATAATAATAATAATAAACACATAACAGATATGGTACATATGCATGATAGTGAATAAGATTCACCAGCCAGTTTAAAAAGCTTAAAATATCGAACAAGCAATTAATTAATCAAAGATATGATCGTCTCTTACAAGTATACAACCTCACAATATGAATCCATACCTGAAAGGCAGTTTATGAATCCTCGAGGCATATATATGATAATCTCTTACAAATATACACTATCACATGGAAAACAGTTTTTTATAAAGACATGGAAAAAAAAAAAACCGAAGCAATAATAGTAGTGACAATAATAAAAAGCTTTCCGAATATCTTTTTTACTATTTTATTTAACGTAAATCTTAACAGGGTTGCACAGATTAACCGTATATACAAAAATACATTTAACATTATCTAAAACATATATTTCATTTCTTTATATATAAGAAATGAAATTAAAATAACAAAACCAAATAATTTTAGGCGCGATATTACATAAAAGTAAGAAGCATTAGAATTTAGTACGACTTTTGTAGCAATCAACAACTGTTGTGTCAAATGGTTTGTCATTTATCGATTTTTTTTTATTTTTTACATTCATGCCTAAAAATGTGTTAAGATACCTGAAATAAAAGTGCATTTAATCCGCAAACTGGATCTGATCCAAAATATGACATCAGACGTCAGGTTTAACAGATTCCTCTAGCCATTCCCTAGTGCGATCCACCATCTGCCGCATGCAAAATATCATTGCGATTTTCATGCTACAGGTACTGGCTATCATTCGGTAAAAAATGTTAAGATACCTGAAATCCGAAGTGTATGCATTTAATAAGCAAACTGCATCTGATTCAAAAGATGCCATCAGACGTCAAGTTCAACAGATTCCTCTTGCCATGGTACGTGCTCCAGCGCTATCCGCCATCTGCAAAGTGTCATCATGTGTGAAGGAGGTCACGTAGAAAATTTGAGAAACACAAAATGTTTTGTTTCTCTGCCCTTATTGGTTGTGTTTGCTTTTCTTAATCTGCCTAGTAGGTCGAATTTCATCGGCGACTAGGCAGATTATTTCAGCGGCGCTTTTCATATTACAGGCACAGATTATCATTCGGTGAAAAACGTTAAGATATCCGAAATGTATACATTTAATCCGCAAACTGCATCTGTTTCAAAAGATGACATCAGAATGTCAGGTTCAACAGATTCATCTTGCCATGATACGTGCTTCTGTGCTATCCACCATCTGCCGCATGCAAAGTGTCATCGCATGCGAAGGAGATCACGTAGAAAATTTGTGGAATGCCTTAAAATGTTTTGCTTCTTTGTCCTTATTGGTTGTTTTCACTTTCCTTAATCTGTCTAGAGCTGGCAATTTTCATGTTGCAGGTATCGTTCCAAGGCTATATATGCTTTTTTTACCATGGAGATCACATTCCAATAAAAAAAAAAGTGTTGTCACTTGAAATTTTGTCTCTGTAAGTTTAACTGTTAAGAGTTGTAATGTTTTTCATATGATTCTTGAGTGCATACCTCAGACAATTTTATTCAGTTTCTGTGAACGATATGATAGCTAGGGGCTCATATATTGACATAGGTTTTTTTTTTATATAATCACCCTATACTTACACGTGTTTGTGTGATGCTATAGAATTGCATATTTGGACCGTCGACGCAGAACTACATTTTTCCGTCTACGCAGAACAAATACATGTTTTTCTATTGTCTGAATAGTCCTTATTTTTGGTTTACTATGGAAGTCTGACGCCACGAAGTTAATTGAAAGCAACGGAGGAATGCAGAGAGTAGATTTAGGTTAGGTTTGTAGCTCTACGGCCATTTTGTGCATACTTTAGGCTAACTAAACTGGGATCTACAATTTAATGTGGATTCCGAACCACTAACAAACATTTATGCCACAGCCAGGATTCGAATCTGAAACCTGTGGTACCAAAGGCCAGAGCGCTAGCCAATTGACCATCAGGCCGCAGTGTTCAAGAGAACAGTTTCCGCCTGGTTGGTGTCCTACGGCTTGAGATTTCAATAAACCATGGGAATCTATCTTAAGATAACGTGACGAAATAAATGATTAATTCACTTTTTTTTTCAAGGTACCCACAAGTATATTTAAAATAATAACTGGCTTGAGATTTCAATAAACCACAGGAACTTATCTTAAGGTAACGGTAACGAAATAAATGATCAACTCACTTTTTTTTTTAAGGTACTTACAAGAACATTTTAAATAATCATTGGCACAGTTATAAATTTAAAGAGAATCTTCACCTGTCTAAGGAGGTTCAGTTTTGAAGTGATTAAATTTAATTTTATGTCTTTGTAAAGTCTCTTTTCGTTTGAAAGACCGAAGGCATACATCGCACTTGAATAAGCTCTCGCTGCTATGCTTTATAGCATGCTTGTCTAACGTAGATTTGAACGGAAACATTCTGGAACAGTGTGAACATTGATAAATCTTCGCAGACGGAAACATGGAAATCAATGCCCGAGTTGAATCAAGTTGAGTGATTACTTCATCAACTAAAAATAAACGTTAAAGTTGCTTTAAATATACAAGAAATTCGTTTCACATACAAATTAACCATATAGTAGTTCATAGCGATATACGCTTAATGAAAACAGAATAGCAAAAACTATAACACTCAATAGTGACAAATATACACTTAAATACAGAGGTAAAAAACAATTGAAGTATTTTATTTTAATTTATAATTTCTAAGCAAGGATGCATTAATAACACACAAAATACAAATAAAAATATAAATGGCTGTAAGTAAATACATGGCATTTAGTCACAATTGGTTCTAAATAGTTCTAAAAAATGAATACTGAACATAATATAAAAAATTATATGAATTAATTCTATGGCATAAAATGAATTAATCTATTAAACTATTTGATTACAACAAATGATATTTTTAGAATCTTTGAAATTCGTAAATCTATCAATATAATATTAATAGATTAATTAATAATAAAATTAACTAAAAGTATATAACAAAACTAAGATATATTTTTAGCACAATAATATACTTTAACTAGCATAATAATTATCACATATAAGGATAAAAAGTAGAAAGGATATGATTTTTTTAAAGGAATCTATTTTATGATAAAACAAATTGTTCAGTTGATAAAAGGACAAAGCATGTAACATGATCCAGTTTTCAACCAATAAGAAAAATAAACATTTAAATATTAGGAATTTTTTTTTAATACAATACTTCTAATTCACAACAATTAGCAGATATGCATTGAAATTATCCACTTTTAGCCAATACCAATAAGATAACAAAATTAGAAAAACTCGAAAATTGAAAGATGTTCACAATGCAATATATCCCAATCAGCTCAAATCTTTGTGTAATACATTATTTGCAAGAAATTTTATCTCTATCCATCTAAAATCTCCTTGTACAAACAGAACTAAGACAAATGAAAACAATAACAAAGAAATAGAACACAAATGAAATTAAATATATATATATAATTACATTTAATACAAAATATTGTATAATAACAATTCTCAGGTTACCACAATATGACAGAAAAATTACATAAATCATTCAATAAAAAATAATTATAAACCATTAGTAAGTATGGCATTATTAAATTTTTAAGAAGATTATTTCCTACCCACTTCTGATTGGTTGGCATTGTATGATATGAAATTTTAGAATGTAGTGGAAACTCACCTTTAAGGTTTGTAATGCAATTGATTTTAAGAATACGTTCCATATAAACAAAAATCAATTACAAATATGGTAAAAATCTTTTATTATAGCATAATTTTCAATTCAGTTATAAAGGTAAAATTTTAATAATATTGATCACAAACATAACTATCATATAAAATTAAAGAATATTTATTTATTTATAAGATATGAAAGCAGATACATCATATATATTTTGGGTTTACATTAAATAATAAGAAAAAAAAATTAAGACTATTACTCTGAATTTATTTAAAACTGCTTTGTAAATAAAAACATAGCTCTGAATTTTTTTTAGAACAACAATTATCCAATAAAAGAAAATAATCTTTATGCCTCAAGAAGGTGTTTTCACTTTTAGTGTTTATATTTAATTTTATGAAATTTCAAACTATCCTTTCGTTTGAAACTCTGGGGGCATACATCACACTTGAAAGGTTTCTCTCCAGTATGCTTTCGAAGATGTATGTCCAATAAAGATTTGAAAGGGAACATTTTAGGGCAATAGGAGCATTGGTAAATCTTTCGTGATGAAAGGGAGGTAGTATCACTTGGGACAAGCCAACCTTCTGTGTTAAGGTCCTCAACTAATGCTGAAAATACAAAATAAGAGTTAACATTTCTTCAATATGTATATACATATATAGTTTCATGCGCAAAATAATTATCTATCTATATATATATATATATAATGAGATAGAGTTAATCAAAGTATATAAAAAAACCTAAACCAACACACAACACCTAAACAATATCACAAATTAAAAAATATATATTTAAATGAAAAATTATATATTTTTTCCCTCAATATATATAGTTTTATACATAACATACATAAATATATATACATATAATGATATAAAATTAATCAAAGTATATAAAAACTATAATCAATATCACAAACAATAAAAAAAGTAAATTTTTAAATGAGAAATTAGATATTTTTTCCTCAATATATATATAAATGATACGATAAAATTAATCAAAGTACATAAAAACTATAATCAATATCACAAACAATTTAAAAACAGTATTTAAAAGAGAAATTAAATTTTTTTCCCCTCAATTTATCACAACTATGTACCGATACAGATATAAAAAAAACAAAATCAAATATAATGTTTAATTGGTTTAAGAAATCTTTTTTATTATTATCTAACAATTTATGTAATTACAAAAATTGGCATTTTTTTTTTTTTTTAAATCAGGGTTTTTCAAATAAATTTTTTAAAGTTGTTAAAATTGAATTGTGTGATTTTAATATCCTTATGACTTAAAAATCCTTATTTCTGTTTAAGAAGTTAGATGCTGATGTTAAATTGTCCTTGTTGCAAGAATAACTAGATATCTAATTACAGCAGTTTTAATTCTTAAATTGAAATTCAGTTCATAACACCACAATTTTATTACTTTTCATTAAATAATAACATAAAAAATTAGGAAGGATTTTTTTTTGTTAGCCTTAAATTAGATTATGAAATTATTTATCATGAATTTTTGTAAAAATACCAAAATGTTCATTGATGGAAATAATTCAACTAAAATTGTATGAAAACAATTTTTTCTCTTAAAAAAATTATATATAAGAATGCACATAGAATAAAAAAAAAATTTTTTTCCTAAGAAGGTTTGATTTAATCTTGAATTTTTCAACCACTTTACACATGTTGCTTTAGCCTTTAATATTTAGTAAAGTGAATATCAAAGCCCTACATGTATTTAAAAGAAAACAAAAAAACAATTTTATTTACAATCTATCGATGTCATTTAATCTGGAGATCAACAATCTTAGAAATGTATATTCATTTATGTAAATAAAATATTTTCAAAATGCAAACTATGATGAAAATAAAATTTTGCAAGTGATATTTTTTTTTGAAAAGAAATAAGACAAGATACAAAGTTTACATTTTATTTCCATGACATAAGTATTTAAAACATCACAACTTGACATTTACAATCTTTAAGAAAGAAATAATTCTATTCTCAACAAATTTGCTGTTATTTGTACATTCATCACATAATACACAATTTACTAAATAGAACACATAATTAAAAGATCATCTAATAAATGACATTTATTATAATTTTTAAATGACAAAAAAACTATAATAAATATATGTACTACATTTAATGACAGCATTTAAAATATAATACATCCCAACACCAAGCACGAAACTTCAAAAAGAAATAAATGACATTTTATTACAAAAATTATTCGCATTGTAATAACAGCCCTATTTTGACAAGCAATAAGAATAATAAAAATGTAAAATATAACACAACACATGAATGAATAGTAGAAATTTGCAACTAAGGCTGCAGTGTAAAGCAGTATAGCTAATCCAATACTACTGTATCAAAGTAAGACCAATTTTTTTTTTAAACTCTTTATTTATTCTTCCAAATTTATTTCAGCGCTTTCAAAGTAATCCCCTCCGGACACAATGCAAGCATGCCAACTTTCTTTCCCATCCTCAATGCATGCTAAGAAGTCATTGGCCTGGGATGACCTTCAAAGCGCGCGGAGATTCACGTTGAATCTCTTCAATCAACTCAAAACGGTGTCCCCGGAATGGTTTTTTGAGTTTAGGGAATAGCTAGAAGTCGCATGGTGTGAATATGGTGGTTGTGAAACGATGTGGGTTTAATTTTTTGCGAAAAAGTCACGAAGAATCAATGCAGTGTGAGCAGGCGCATTCAGTGTTTTCGGTACCAATCGAGATTTGACGCGTTTAAGGCCCAAAATGGAATTGACTGATCCTTTTGAAATTCCAACATCATCAACAAGGTCTCTAATTATAAATCGACGGTTTTCAAACCCCAAATCTTTAATTTTTTGGACGTGAACTTCGTCGATTGAGGTTGATAGCCGACCAGAGGGCTCTTCGTCTTCAATGCGTTCTCTGCCTTCCTTGAACTGTTTATACCACTTCTAAACATTTCTTTCCGATATAGGAATGCTCACCGAATGCATTCTGCAACATTCTATACGTTTCCGCGAACAAAATTAAATGAAGTTCTTTGCTCAATTAATTCAGACATTTCAAAAATCGCCGGAATCAGTTTTAGCGCCTCACAAAGCCAAGCGTAACTCCAACACTAATGAATATTTTGACGTCAAATTTCACACAGATGTCAAGGACAATGCCAGCAACCTAAAAAAAAAGGAAATTCCATAAGCCCCAGGAATTTTAAATTGAAAATTGGTCTTACTTTTTGAACACAGTAGTATGTTAACAATTGTTTTCAGTAATATTGTTAAACTTGCACCTCAGAAATTGTGAGCATTTACTTTATGATACTTCAATGCTTGATTACTCTTGAAGGACTTGGAGCATAGGTCACAAACAAATGGTCTTTCTCCAGTATGCATTCTTGTATGCCGAACTAATTCAAAGTTGGAGTAAAAACGCTTTGGGCAAAATTGACAATGGTGTTTCAGTTTGGTAGACAATAAGTTCTTTACATAGTTTGGAGACAAAGGATCAGGTTGTCCACTCATGCCCACATTAGGCTTTTTCCATAAAATATCTTGAAAAAAAAAAGGTAAGTAAAAAATTAACAGATATTCTAAAATATAGAAATAAACTAAACAATAATTTATAATAAAGTTGTTAATCAAATATCATGCTTGCTGGTAAGTGACAGCAAAATTTTGTTAGATTAGATGTGTTGAAATTATTTCAGTACATTTTTAAGACTATAATACTTAATAAATGAATAGAAAATTATTTTTAAAAAATAAGTAATATGAAAAAAAAAATTTTTGAAGTCAATTCCTACTTTTTTTTCACTATATTGCAGAAAGTCCTTTATAAATAATTTTCATTCATTTTTTAAGTTTATCTGGCGCCATCTATTGGTAGATATTGCAACTTAAATCTAAAAAAACTAAAATTAATTAATTAAATTTAATGAATTAATTAATATTTGACAAAACTGTATTAAAATCCAGTGTCAGCCACTACAAGTTCAAAAGAAATGTATTTGAACTTGAGTGGATGAATAAAAAGTATTTTATGAATGATTGAAAATTTGAACAAGATATATAGAGGGAGAGTGTGAGCTAATAGAAGGAATTGAATAAACAATTAAAATTTCTAATAAAAAATTAGATGAAAATGTATAACAGCTATTTCAATAGAAAAATGCAAGTATTTATGATAGATGGCATAAAAATGATAAGTCATTAATGATGTTATTACTCATTTAAACATATATTAACAATTATTAATACATGAATATAATACTTTTGAAAAGGGTTATTTAACAGAAATATTAATACTTGGTTAATTGATTAAAAATTAAATGATTGTTAAAAATTAAAAATTAGTCTAATGATCAGAGTAGAATTAATAACCATTTACAATGGTAAGATGTAAAAAAAATGTTTGATGTCAATTCAAATGTATTGAACATGATAAATTAATACAAACAAAAAATTGAAAATAGATTAATTGGATATAATACATATTTATAACTGCCATAAATAAGAATATTAATTCATATTATGTAAAAAACCTAAATTAAAATATAACGATGAGAATAAATAAGAATGAATCTTACTTGCATTTTTCATACATGTAGTTAACAATTACAGTCTATTAAAAAATAAAAAAAAATTTTAAAAAGTAAATTCGCCATACAATAAATTTGATACAATCTTTTTACAAATTATATATTAATATTCATTATTACTAAAATTTATACAATTTTTAAAAAAGTTTTTAAGAATATAATAATTTCATACATTAATGTAATAAGTTCTTATTAAATACTATGCAAATGTTTTTGAATTTGAATTAATTGTAAGTTCTACATTGTTAAATACCACAAAAAATTTACATATTAAAATCAAATCACCCCTCCATACATGTAAAATTTTATGCTGTAACCACAATAGGAGATAAAATAAACTTTAATAGCATTATCCATAATGCAGTATTTAATAAAATTACTTACAATTACAAATTTTTGGTTGACATTGATGAACTTTCCAATTTATTGATATGTATATATTCTTTGCAAATTTAAAATTTTCTCCCCATGCTATTATTTAAAAAAAATATGGGAAATACATTTTGCTTGATGTAAATCAATTAAAATTTTAATTAACAAAAATTTTGTTAAATTCAAAATTTAATTTCCCTGTGTGTAATTATTATACATTACAATCATGAGAAAAATAAAAAATCATAGAAAATATTTAAGATGATTTTTTGAATACATATACATACTTATTTCTTAAGTCGAAATAATTATAACAAAACAGTAACAATTTTTTTTCATTTACAAAACAATTTTATTCATTTTACAGTTTTGATTTCAAGTCACATTGGTATATAAAACAATATAAGAAAAAAAAAATATTAGAACATCAATTTAAGAAGAAAAGTAGTAAATTAAATATGTATCTAACAAATATGTAATAAAATAGAATGTTATTTTTAATCTTTATGTGAATTTCTCATGTAATTTTCAAAGGGAAGGGGAAAAAATTAGCACACAAAAAAATGCTCTTCACCTAATCGATATTTTCTTCCATATATAACTGTCAAAAATTCAAATCCTTTTTTCAAAATTGTAAACATGAAGAATCATTGATATGCTCAATGAAATTAGTTAATGAGAAACTTTTAAGGAACATCATACAGAATACCCTCTTAATCATCTTGTATTCCCCGAGCCATCTCTCCAAATTAATGCACACATATATACAATGGGAACTTACTGAATTAAGATGGACCTGATCATACATCTGTAAGAATATGTGTAAAAGTTTTTCCCACTTGTGCGACAAAAAAGATGTCCATGTAATTTTTTAAATTCCTAATCAAGTTGATGACGAATAATCTTCAGTAATACTAAATATTTTTAGTGCAAATAAAATAGTTTCAACATGAAAATGAAATTATCATAACTTCTTGCTTATAATCAGGAAAACAAATATACCAGAAAAATAAATTCTATAAAAAACTGCTATTTAAAAATGTTTATTTTTGTTAGAAGAAAAAAATAAATAAATTTGATTTTGTATGAAAGAAAATTTAAATAAAAGACATTCTTAACATAAAAAAAAAATTATAATCAGTGTGCTCAATGGAAGGAAGTCATAATTTTACAAACATGAAGCAAATCATAAGCAGGTGTGTTAATGGAGGAAAAAACCCTGGTGCCCTTTATGTGGTCCATGTCTATGTATCTCAAGGTTAAGGATAAAAAGAAGCTGCATTTTTTTTACCCTTTATTCTGACCACTGGTTCATGGACTGATTGGTTAGAAGTTGCTATCTAGAACAATCTTTTCTTCTATTTAATCTTTTTCTGGCTTCAAATGACATATATCACATTCAAATTGCTATTCTTCAGAATACATTCGCATAAGCTTATCCAGCAGACTTGAACATAAATTTTTTCATATAATATAGACACTCAAAAATATTGTCACTCTGTACAGATAAAGAAAGGATCATCATCATGATTGGCGCAACAGCCCCATGGTGGGCCAAGGCCGTCTGCCTACTGGCAGATTTCGAAACATGGGATGTCTACTTTTTACTGGGTATGGTTGTCAGCCCTACTACCAACAGTTTAAAGTGGATTCCGAACCACTACAAATATCCATGGCACCACCAGGACTCAAACACGAAACCTCTGGTACCTAGGGCTAACCACTCGGCCAGTTAGGCCCAAAAGAAAGGATAAGAGTAGAAATAAACATTGTCCATTGAGGTGTTCATTAAATTCTTTGAGCATGGAAACTAGAAATGAAAAATATTGATATAACTTAACCGGTTAGAAATTTTGCTTAGTGAAGAACAAAATGGCTCAAATAATATTTCAGTGGAACAGAAACAAATATCATAAACAATAACAGAAAATTGGTAAATGTAACAATAACTAGTAATATAAAAGAAAGAAAAAACAAATTTAAGTCAATTCCTACTTTTTTTTCACTATAATGCAGAAAGTCCTTTATAAATAATTTTCATTCATTTTTTTAAAGTTTATTTGGCGCCATTTATTGGTAGATATATGCAACTTAAATCTAAAAAAAACTATAATTAATTAACTAAATTGAATTACTGAATTAATATTTGATAAACTGCATTAACATCCAGTGTCATCCACTACAAGTTCAAAAAAATGTATTTGAACTTGAGTGGATGAATAAAAAGTATTTTATCAACGATTGAAAAACAATATGAAATGTGTTAAATAATCTTAACTTTTAACAACAGAAAAACAAATATTCAAGAGAATTTAAACATTTTTAATAATTTACATATACATAGAATATCATCAAACAGTAAAACTATTATTGAAATACTGAGACAAACACAGCATCAACTATGCTTTCATTAAAATTGAAAGATATTTATATTAAAAAAAGTGTTTGAATTTGTTACAAGTTTTTCAAAAAAAAAAATTTTTTTTATTAATACATGCCAGAAATATAATTATTCACTTTGTTATTGAATTTAATTGTGAAATACTTAACAAAATATGGAATAAAGTACAATTAAAAAAATTAATATTATATATATTTTGTAAGTATTTCGACGTCATGTTATAATATATAACACAAAACAATTTTAATATTTTAAAAATAATAATAATAAATTTATATAACTAAAAATAATTTAAGTTTGCTTATTAGTTGATAAGATTTTTGGTTATTTTACTTCAACTAGAGTAATAAAACACATATATTTTTATTTTCATTTCACAATGATTTTGGGTAAATCTACAGATAATTTCAAATAAAAAAAATTAAACGTACCCATACATCGGAATACAGCAAATAGAATGTTCAAGCCTTGACAATCTTCAAACGTTTCTGATAGCATATTTTGCGATTTTTAAAGGAATTTTTATGTTTCATCCGAAGTCGATTTTTCTATGCACTACAAAAAAAAATCTTTCCGAATGTAAGGAAATTAAAGTATTTTTTTGCCCTATGGCCCTGTGCAAGAATATCCAAGTAATTTAAAAGTATGTTTTTGTAAATTATCTTCTTTGATCAATAACAAAATAGTATACCATTGAGAAACGCTAGGGGAACTGTGTTTTTAAGAATGGAACATAACTAAAAGACCATAAAAAGGAATGGCCTATATTGGTTGATACTTATGACACAAGTGTCCAAACCAAATTTGACACCATAAAAACTGCATAAATTACAGACAGCCAATGAGATAACTGGTCATACTTTCTCCTGTTATGATGGAATAAAACTGATCTCATATTTAATCTAGGAAGTTATTTCTTCAAAACAAAGGCTGCCAAATAACGATCTTGTAAGTCAATCATCCATCTAAAATAACATAATGGTTAACTTGACAACAGTACTCACAAAAAAAACCACCATACTTTGGATATGCTTATATATCTTAAAATTAATCGAGGAAGCTATTTCTTCAAATCAACGGCTGCCAAATAACGATCTTGTAAGTCAATTCTCCATGTGCAATAACAGTAAACTTGCAAAGCACTCACATGAAAACTATACTTTGGATACACTTATATATCTTACATTTAATCTAGGAAGCTATTTCTTCACAACAAAGGTTGCCAAATGAGGATTTATAAGGCCAATCAATTCTCTGTCTGCCATAATGGTTAACTTGCAACAGTATTCACAAGAAAACCATACTTTGGATATGCTTATATACCTCAATTTGAAAAAAAATGTCCTGTAGAATGAAACAATCTCAATAACTGCCAGAGAATGAATAAAAAAAAAAACCTCTTTATGCCACTTGTTTTAAGTAACATTTTCAACCATACCTGACTGCCATGGGTTACTTCAATCCTGATGCACATTAAAACTACAACAATAGAAATGTTATATCATACTTGTGTATGACAAAAAGAAAAAATAATAATGATGAATAACTGCAATTAATTCAGTGCATATCGTGCAATAGAATTTAAGTGATTACAATATTTACTTAGAACACAAACACAATCAAATTGGCCAATTTTGGCATACAGTATTTTTGTAGCAGCATTTTATTGTGGGAAGTGATTTTGTATTTTGTGGTATTTCAAATTTCGGTTACTTGCAAAACGTTTCGGACAAAAGTCGCAAGCATATGGTTTTTCTCCAGTATGCACTAGCAGATGTTGATTCAACGAAGACTTGAACTGACAGTCCTTCATGCAGTAAGGGCATTTGTATATCGGCTTCGATTTGCTCGGAGTTGGAATCAACGTATGATGTAAATTTTGTCCAGTGAAGTCTTCGCTACATTCATCGGGAATCGGAACTAGAAATAAAATCATGTTTAATGAGTACTTGCCAGATATTTTAATAAGGGAAAAATATATTAACTCAAAAGCACAATAAGTAATAAAATAATTACAATAATATTTTAATGATAAAATAATGCAAATGATATGAGTTACAAAAATGAATTGATATAACAATATAAATGTATTAACAAAAACCTGTATCAAATTTAAACATAACATATTTCAATATTTTTGCTTGGTAGGTATAGGCTGTAAAAGCTGAAACAGAAAGCAAACTGCTATGGTAATATTAAAATAAACACTACACCAACTTTCTTTTCATTCGATTAGAAATATTCATCTATCTTTGTAAAGTAACATAATAGTGTAGTATTTAAAAATTTCCCTACACCCAATAATATGAATACACATCTGGAACATGATTATTTAATTTACATAAAAATACTAAGCATATTGTTTTTTTTAACAAGCTTTTGAATTAATTCAAATACTTTTTGAAACTTTTAAATAAAATTTCTTAAACTTATTTCATTTTAAGCATAAGTTTTTAAATAATAATTTAGATTCACTAAAAATTTCGCATATGCAAATGTTTAATTGTTATCTTAATTTAATACACAAAATAATAGAAAAATTGCAACAATAATGTTTAAGCAAAGATCTTCAGATGACAAAACTAAACGATTTTGTTTTGTCTGATCTCAAGTTTTGAAGACATTACAAAAAATAAATTTTTGTAAAGGCATTACAAATCCAGTTGTTTGATTTTTCCCATCCTGTTATTTATCGTAAATAAAACAGCAGCAAGCTGTTTACAACTATACAAATCATAATAAGGAATCAATGTGTAAATCAAATAATTCTCATATCAGACCTGGGACACAATTTCTATAAAATAATTGACAAATAACAAAAGATCATTGAAAATTTCTTAGATTAGATAATCCACAGTCTAGTTGTCATAATTGGCAATTTATGCATACTGTGGCCCCACTTTATGATGAAATGGAAACCAGATTTACGACTGATGTACTGATAAATTATTTCCAGTTTTAAAATGCATTAAGAAAGAACTTTCATTTAAAAGATTGCAATACAATATGCTGTATAACAGGAGTATCTAAACTATTACAACAAATATTGCAACAGTGCAAATAATTCATTCCCATTTGTTCTGGAGTAGGAGTTCTAAAAATGTTAAAAGACATTCTGAAAAATTATGATACTATATGAAAGTCAATGTTCAAAACTGCTCATTAATTCACCTAAGACTTCGATTGTAAATTTAACCAGGAATAAAATCTCAATTTTCAAATTGATGCTTGGCATATATTGAAATGTGTAAAACAATTTTTATTCAATTGGGACTTAAATAAGTCCCAATTCAATAAAAATTGGGTCATGTTTTGATAAAAATCCGTAATAAACTTTTTACTTTATTTTAGAAGAATTATGGCAAATTGATAATATTTTCTAGATTTTGGTTAACCTAATTTTTGAAACTATCAGGAAACGAAAAATAACAATAATATTGGAATAAGCAGTTTGCAGTGTAGCATAAAAATAAAATCACAAACATATAATTTATGGAAAATAAGCATTTAAATAAATTATTTAAATGTATCAAATATATTACAAAAACATAAACCATGATTAAAAATATTTTAGGAAGCTTGTTTTTAAATTTTTAAAAAAGATTTGATAGAAATTTTCATAAATTTGAAATGTAAAATACAACATCAATATAGAATTTTATAATTTTTAAATAAATTCATATTCATATTATAAAATGTTTAGCTTTTATACAATTAACACACAATAGTAAAGTGTTTTTGGCATTGATAGAATAGAAAACAGAATATCTCAAAATAAATTTAGAAGTGTTCCTTTTTTAATATATGATATTTCAAACTTTGCTTAAAACTTAAAGGACACATATGACATTTAAAAGGTTTTTCTCTTGTAAGTGCTTGTGCATAATTGCCAATAAAGATTGGAATGGATAAATGTTTGGGCAATATGGACACTTTAAGTTCTTTTTACTTTTTTTAGAACTTGAATTCCACAGCCAACTTAGATCCTGAAAATCTCCGCTTGATTCTTCAGCGGATGAAGCTATAAAAAAAATGTATACATCTGTCTTAAAACTTTATCAATATACACATTAATTAAAGCCTGTTATCAATAATTATTAAATGCAAGTATATAAAAAACTTTACAAATTGTAAAAAAATACTTTTGCAGAAAATCAAAATTAAAAAATGATCAAATATATTTTTAATAAAATAAATGCAAAGTAAAAATTTCATCAAACCAATATTTATTAAAATTTGCATAATTAAGCATTCAATTAAATCTTTTGCTTATTGAATATATACAGAATAAAAATAAATCAATATTTACAATTAAGAACATATTTCAAAATTAAACATATATTAATAGTTTTTTTTTAATATGGAAGATCTCAAATGCAATTTAATTAACAAAATACACTACAAGAAATTACTTTATTTTTGCCATTAATAGAAGGCAAATTAATTCACTTATTTTTGCAAATTTATGGCAAAAAAATAATAATTCTTGCTCTTACTTTTGACGTTCGTTCTACTTTATTATATACAACTTGTATTGATTAATAATGAACAATAGCAAAACTAAACATTTTTCTAATCAAACTGAACAACACATGTTAAACAAAAAGCATTACACAGTGCAATAATTCTACTTTAGTAATGAAAACAGATTTCCAAGGCAAAAAAAATTTTAATTGGGAAATACAAATTTTTAAAAGTCATTTAAAATACATGAATGTAGAAAACTAACTAAAAACAGATTAAAGTATTTTTTTTTTTTAAAATATAAAAAAAATCTTTTTAGGAAAATTTATTTAATAAATAAAATTGTTCAATGACTTTTGAAAACATTGTTACTATTATTGTTAATACATTAATAACTACAATAGACAACATAGAACTAAAAAAAGATCATAGGATATATAAAACTAATATAAATTTATATATACATAATGGCAGCTAAAATTATTTTAAAAATTACAGAAAATATGCTATTTGCTTATAATTAAACAACACCAAAGATTATTTGTAAACAGATTTACACAAAATGAAAAATATTATCTATATCATATGAAAAAAGTACAATAAAAAGAGCCATATAAAATGAGAAAAAATATACAAAAATAGATAAAAGCCAGTTTATACACAA
Source organism: Caerostris darwini (assembly GCA_021605075.1). Classification (NCBI taxonomy): domain Eukaryota; kingdom Metazoa; phylum Arthropoda; class Arachnida; order Araneae; family Araneidae; genus Caerostris; species Caerostris darwini. The sequence continues at coordinate 49,661 of BPLQ01005149.1, forward strand.
ACAACAGTTGACATTTTTCAAAAAATGTAACTGTTTTTTTAAACATACATAAAATTTAAAAAAATGTATTTGAACATCACAATATATATAGAGCTGAAAAAGAAAATGCAAATAATTATCTTTTTTTTCTTTTTAATAAAAGGAAATATGTAGTAAACATATTATCATACAAATATAGTTATCACATTTTATAATGGTCTCACTAGACAAAAAATAAATAAAAGCTTTGAATAGTTTGAATAAATAAGCTTTACCGCAGAAATTAAAGGTATTTTGAGAAATACCTACAATAATAGTAAAATAGGTTTGAAAAATATTTAATGATGATATTATTACTATATTACCATTTAAGAAAGATAAAAAAATAGGATGATTTCAAAATAATAGCCCTGAAAAAAAATATTTAGTTACTATACAGAGAGTGAGACTATAAAGCGTGTATTAAAAATTATAGGATAAATCTTAGACTTTACAATTTTGCAAATCCTTTTACTGTTTTATATTATGTATATATAAATGTTACTAACAATATGCATATTTTTATTTGTAATGATGTTTCAAGTCTTTTACTCAAATACTCATTTGTCTGCATTTATCATACATACACAAGTAGTTCTCGATTTCTGTCAATATGTACTAAAGGAATTGCTTTAGCATTTTGACAGACACAATATCAAATGCTAATGAATTTTATTTTCTTCAGTAAAATTGAATTTTAAGCTCCTCTCTAACTAGGAAAGGGGGAAATCTAAATATAAAATTGAGCTTAAAATCGTTTCAATACAATATAAGTTAACAAAAAATAACAGCCAAGATCGGGAATTCCTTAAATTTATCCATATAATAATACTGAAATAAGGCATATATTATTCAGTAAAGAAAGAACTAACAAACTATTTTTAATAAACTAATATATTAAATGAAAGCGAAGTGATATGAATTAAATAAAAATAATTTAACCTATTAAATCGTTATGAAAAAAATAACTATAATAGAAAATCACTATTCATGAAAAAGTATTAGTCTCAAAATAATGCTGGTTTTTTTGTCTTGAGTTTCTGAATGTTTATCTGATTAAGTCTACTTAATCAATAATTCAAATAATTTCCATATAAACATCTTAGTAACAACTGCATTAATACAATTTAGTATGGTCTTTACAATATCAGTGTAAAATATATTCAAAAGAATAACCATATTTGATTCGATTTAAAAACTGTATTTTTTTTTAACATTTTATTGGCTATTTTTGTTTTTAAAAAATAAAACATTCTTCAAATCAATCAAACTTGAATTTATAATGTATCATGATACCATAATAATAATAATATTAAAAAGATATTACAACATTCAAATCATGAACACTGCCAGCTGCAGAAAATTGTCACAGATCATTTAATCTTGCTGTAATGAGTCATTATTTTGTGGTACTTCAAATTTTGGTTGCTTGTGAAGCTCTTCGGACATTTATCACAAACAAACCGTTTTTCTCCCGTAAATAATCGAGTACGACTAACTAATGTAACACTATCGACAGGATTTTGAGGGCTAAATGTAGGGAAGACCTTTCTGCGACTTAAAGACATAGCATGCTCTTGACGTAGCATATCCAAAACAGCAGCTTAAATGAAAATAAAAAGAAGAATTAATATCAATTCAATTTAAGAATAAAATTTTAACACTTTTAAATAAAAATTCATAACATACCAACATACCAACAATAACAAAGTCTACATATGAAATATATTCAATACAGAGCAGTATAAAAAATAAAATTTAACCCCACAGGTAACACAAAATCATGAAAACTTTTTAATAATAATACATTTCAATGAGTGTTTCAGTATTTTGAAGTAACCAAATGAAAAAAAGTCTTTATTTGTATATTTTTTTTTATATTTATGACTAGAAATGTTTGTTCACAAAAATACTTATTCCAAACAAAACTGTATTATCTTATTGATCTAGTAGATCATCTACTTAAAACTATTAAATCAAACATGCTTTGCACACTAAATATTGAAAAAAAAATACATGACAGAGATTCTATATCCAGGCTAGTATGCTATTACCAAAATATCAATACAGTCTGGTCTGCAATAAAATAGAAACTACTAAATAAAATATTTTTCTAAAATTTAAATGTTTTATTTTTTTTAATTATCTAAAGCTGAATCATGTTCCTAATAATAAAATTCTTCCTTGATACTTCATAAAGGACCAAATATATTTTTGAAGTAAAATAGACACATGATGAGACTAGCTGCAATCGGTGCATCTGTACTTCAAGGAGAAATCAATCATAAAGAACAAGGCTATTTTTAAATAGCAACATATAAGTTCATATGCCAATGTAATATTTAAAAGCAGTAATCTTTTGACATCGATCATTCCTTATGGCTCTTGCAACTAGGGAACTCATACCTATTGAACTTTAAATGCAAATCTTAACTCAAAAGTAATTTCCATCACAGAACTCGTAGAGCTTCGGGCATTAATCACAAGTATATGGTTTTTCTCCAGTATTTATTCAAATACGACAAATTAATTTAAAGTAATTAATGCTTAGGAGGAATGTCTTCATATTATATTGCCCAGAATCACAGTGTGGTCTTGGCATTGTCTGAACATAATCCTTAATCCATGCGTTAATGTCTGCTGGCCTTAATCGTTCTAAGGAGGCATGATTTATTGAGTTATAAATTTTTAGCAGAAGTACTTTTGTCAACAAGTAATTCTAAGTACTAAGTACTTCTATTTTAAGGTGCCACTGGAGCAGATTTCGCTTTTATGGACGATAATGCAAGGTAATACTGACTCATGGTTGAGGAGCAACTAGAAGATTCACAAGAATGAATTGGCCCTCGTGCTTTCCCTGTTTAAATTCCACAGAACATGTGTAGGATATTTTCAGATCTTTTGGTACGATTACATCCCCAGAAATCACTCAACAACTTAAGGTGCTTATTGAGAAAAAGGCACATTCTTTAACAATTCCATAATATGATGTTGAGTATGGAGAGATGTTGACAAGCAACCATTGGAGACAAGAGAGGCCATATTCATTATTAAAGAACATGTGTTAATTGTTCTCACTCTTGGCGCTACTCTTATGATAAAGCACTTTTTTAAATTCCATATTGTACAAGTTATATTCACTTTTGTGTTAGTATGATTTTTCATCCTTCAAGTACAAAGTATTGTCTCTATATTCTGAAAGCCTTATCTCCTAGATTTCTTGCAAAATTACAAGGGAAAAAAGTGCTTGTTTAAGATTTGCACATATAAAACAAATTATTTCAAACATAATATAAAAAATTATTTCTACAGAAGAATGATTAATAAATGATGGAGGAGTTTTTGAAATTTCCTTCTTTGGCCAGTCTGCTGTCTCATAGTCATAAAAATCATAACAAAATGGAAAATGATAATATAGTCATTGCTTAATTTCAGGACAATACTTAAAATTTAAATTATCATTTGAAACAAAATTTCGATAACTAAAAATTTTGCCACCAGAATTTGTTCATAAGTAAACTTCTGTCATTCTTTTTTTAAATGGATACCATGCATATCTAAAATAATTTAATGTCCAAGTTAAATTTTATTTAAAATGTTTATCACAAATGTATAATAAAAACATATTCATGTCAATAAATTAGTAATTACTACATAATAAACACAAAGCATTGCATAATTCCTTTTCGAAATTTAGTTATTGGTTTTTAAAGTAATTTATTAAATTAATATTATAACTTATACATATTAAATAGCATTAGAAAAAATATTAACAGCCTTGGCAACAACAAGAAATATTTCAGATTCATAGTTGTAAGAATAAATGACAACTGAATTAACAATTATCTAATTAATAATAATCAAAAAAATTGAACTTTGTATTGTTTTATTTTTTATTTCAGTATTGAGTATATAATTAATCATCATATTATTAAGTATATAATATTATTATACAACAGAATGTACATTTAATGTCTGCATTAAATGAACAAATTTATTCAATTAATAAATTCATTTGAAGGCAATATCATGGCATGGATTTGAAAAAGCAAAATTAACAACTTTAAAATATATTTAAAATCTTCATTCATGAATTAGAAAAAGTGCATGATTATTAAAATAAAAATTGCTGACAAATATTGTCAGATTACTGCATAAAAGAAATCATAATACTAAACGTTTTTGTTTTTAAGAAATATATATATATATATATATATGTAATTAATAAACAGAAAACAAAGCAAAATTTTTTTCCTGATACAATCTCCAAGTTGTTCGACAGTGAAATATATATATTTTTAAATTTAGCCATTAAAAATCTTATTTGGCATAATAATCAATTACTATAAAGAATAGTCTAAGCAGTTTATAGTCGAATATATACACATTTTTTGTCACGCTTGCTGAATTATAAATTAACAAAATGGTAGAAATGCCATGGATTGTATGCAAAACATAACTTCTTTTATAACATTATCAATTACAAATTGAAATGCAACTAAATTAAAAAAGAAGAAAGCTTATTTAATGAATCACAATTTAACAAAGTAAAATCCATATTAAAGGAAAAATACTACTGATCAAAAGTCGTTTGTTCACAAATGATTAAAAAAAATATCTTTCTTCTTTTTTTTTGCACCTACAAAAGTTTTTCGATTTGTTTTATTTAATGAATCCCATTTAAGCAAATTTAAATATTTTTCTTCTAACACCGATTTATGAAAAATCGTTTTTCTCGATCGATCCAAAATGTCTTTTTTTTTTTGTATCTACAAATTTTTAGTAAATACAAAAAATTTTTTTAAATATCTTTCACTAATAATTAAAGATTTCTTATTTTAATATAAATAATTCAAAATTGTTTTTTTACAATAATTGTAAAATATTTTGCCTTACAAGCAATAAAGATAATTTTGGCTAATATTATTCATTTTCAAATAAAAACATACAAATAAGTTTTTGTTTAAAAAGGTGGGAAAAATCATACAAATTGAAAACTTCAAAGCATATCACATGGTAATACTCAAACAATTAACAAATATAATACAAAATTTAAAATACTCAAATAAGTAAATGCACATACAGTGCTTTAATCTTTCAACAAATGATTTTTTAATTTGTGGTACTTTAAATTCTGGTTGCTCTTGAAGCTTTTCGGACATAAATTACAAACAAATGGTTTCTCTCCAGTATGCACTCGAATATGACGAATCAAATCAGTTTTATTCAAAAAATGTTTAGGACACAATTCACACTGATGCATGGAAAAAGATGGAGTGGCTGTTCTTCGTCTTGAGGATGCAGTTATTTGCTTTTGATGTTGCAGTCCCAAAACAGCAACTTGAAAAAAAATAAAAAGAAAAGTTAGTGGTATTTTAATAACCATTTAACACCAATTAATCAATAATTATTACATTAACCCCCTAATATATACACTCATGTCTTTGATCATATGATAATTGATTTTTTTTTTCTTTTGCATAGTTGATTCATTGTTAAAAATTTCTTTAGGTTTATCATTTAAATTTTTTTTTCATCTGTATATGTTTTCATATACATGCATTATATGCTTAATTAGTAAGATGATGCATATATAATATTTAAACACTTTCATTTTATATAGATTTTTCACAGTTAACAAGTCCATTGAAAATTTTTGCTAAATCAATAACCAATTTTTGCAATATATGTTAGTATAAATTAAGAAATATTTAAATAAGTTTAATTTTTAAGAATACAATAAGTTTAATTGATTCTTTATTGAAGATTATACTGATTCCTTATAGAGTATATTCTTCTCTGTGTAATATATTTAATTTGACTATTTGGTAACAGATATAGAAACACAAAATTATTGAATAAATAACATTGATGTTTCTTCTTTGTGTATTAATTTTTTTACTATTTTCACTTGCAACGAGAGTAAATTAGTAAAATATTGCACATTTGATAATTAAATAACAACTATTTAAAAAACAATCATGATTATTTTTTATATACTTGAAACATTAACTTTGGACTGTTTATGGAAATCATCGATTTTGTTCCATGGCCATACAATCCGTGTTTCAATTTCTTTTTATGAGGCACATTAAGATCAACATGAACAATACCTTATTGATTCCAAACAAGATTCTCATCAGAGCATCTGGAGATGCAGGAAATTCTCCAGCATGCCTAGCATTTTTAAAAATGTAAGAACATCCATGCACAGTACTTGTATTAGTCTTGGTGGTCGCTCTTTTGAGCGTCATAAAAACGTCAAAATATTTGTCATAAAAACAGGTCTCATTAAAATGCTTGTCATATTCAATGTGAACTTGCTTTAATTTCATTTCTTAGTAACCAACGTAAACATGCAACACATCCTTGCATACATTTTATGATAAAAAAAAAAAATGTTTGTTTACTTTTTACCACTTATTATAATTTGGCTAGATATTTTTTTAGCACCTATCTGTGTGTGTGTGTGTATATTTGACATAATGAAGTTTCTATAACTGCTTGACAAAGTCTAACTAGTAACTAACTTGACTAAAGTAAAAAAAAAAAAATTATAATACATGAAATCAAAACAGAGAACAAAAATAATGCTACAAGTAAAGAACAACAAATAATTTGAATCCCATTAATATTTCATACTAACATTTTAATAAGATTCATAATAAGATTTACATATAATTAAAGAAAATATTTAAAAAAAGTGTGTATAAAATTTAATTTTAATATAAAAGAAAAAGCAAACAAAAAGTCATTGTATTTTAACAGTAAATGCACTTAAAAAATTTTTTTTTTTCAAAAGTATTTTGAGAAGTTTTCGCTTTCCTTATCTGATTTGATTTGAAAATAATTCCTTGGGCCTGAAAAACAAAATAAAATTAATATCATGACATTTAAACATGGGGTATAATATAAAAACATCTTTCATTGAAATTAAATAAATATAAGAAATTGCAAACAAAATACAATAAAATTTGAAATACAATAAATACTAAATTTGAGAGATTTGTTAAACCAAAAAAACATTGAAATTAAATTTATAAAAACAAAATAATATTAATTAATGTAATTACTATATAACCTAGCATATCTATTCAAAATCAATCTAATTTTATATAATTTACTGAAACATCCGATAAAATAAAATTCTTAATTTGATTTCTGCATCTCAAAATTATTTAGTATTCAATAATTACACACTAAAAATTATTTAATACAAACGGAGGCTGGATTCTTCGATTACACTAAAAAAATAAAATAAATTAATAAATAAACATAGGAAAATCAAATCATACAACTAAAAATTTTTTTTGTGTTTAATTAGAAATAAAATAGCACAATCATGATTATTAACAATGAATTTACACAACTCATCAACTGACATACTTCTCAAACTTATAAATTATAAGCAGGTGAAGTTAATATTAAGTAATGAAATAACATGCACATAAAAACAATGAATTTTATTTCTATACTAGCATAATAAAAATATTTTTTGTCAAAAACAACATTTAATAGCTGAATTTTGAAATTAATTAATAGATAATAATTATAGACACCATAAACAATAATATATCATAATAAATTAAAAAAACATTTCATATAATCATCATGTAAAACAATACTGCAAATATGAATAAGATGAACTATTAACAATTATTTCAATTCAAGGACATCAAATCATGGGTTATATGAATTTAATGTATACAGAATTATTATATATGGCAAAAAGTATGTAAAAATTGATGTCATCAAAGCTAACAAAAAAAGTCTATTTTGAAAATTATGAAACTTTTACAAATAAAATATTTCACTCAATAGTATAAATATTACACATTATTTATAATATTATGTTGATAATTATCAATAAAATAATAGGTGAAACAAAATTTTAAGTATTTCACAGCTGCAAGAAATTGAAATAATTTAATATTAGTAAATTACACTTAAAAAAGTTTAAGATTCGATGCATGATCATTTATATAAATTCAATTATTAATTATTAATATTGAAATTAAATAATTTTAACATCAATAATTTAATGACAAAATTTTTGAAGATTAATATGAATTATTTCACAATATATTACACAAATTCATAAAATAGAATATTATTTTTTTAATAAAAATATGCATAAAATTCTTGTTTTTACAATTGTTATTTTACATTAATGCTATATGGAGATAAATATTTTCAACTTCAATAATTTAAAAACATTTACTAATCAATTATCTATTGGAAAACTCGACTTAAAAAAAATGGTGTGTGAAATTTTTTTTATGCACATTAAATACAAATGCTAATATTAAAAAAAAAAAAATCTAAAACTCGAATACTTTAGTTCTAACAACAAGCTTGATTAGTGGTTCAATGGCGATATGCAGGAGTGGCGGTATTGTTGCAGTCACTGATTTCAGAAAAGAGGAGATTCGATGCAATTGTGAAAATGCTTGTAAAACATCTCACATCGACAGTCAGACTGCGTGATGGAAGTTTTCTGGGTTTTCACCTAAGGGACAAGCAATTGATGAAAAAATAATGATGCAAATGATAGCTACCCTTAAAAGTAATCTCATCAGGAGTCAAAATCTAAAACTAATTCTAACCTTCCCGAAAGGCACTGTCCTCCCCTCAACACTTGTCAGTGAGTTGTTCATGGCCTACACGAGGCCCATTGATGTTCCAATAAGTAGGGTTTGGTTTCTTTGACGCTCTACGGTTACTTTGTGCACACTTTAAGCTAATTAGACATAGACCTACAGTTTAACGTGGATTCCGAACCACTTACAAACATCCGTGCCATCGCCAGGATACGAACCTGAAGCCTGTGGTACCAAAGGTCAGAGCACTTCCAAATTGGCCATTAGGCCGCCAAGTAAAAGGGGAAGTTAAGACAATTTAGAAAAAATATTCGAAGACGAATCATAAACAGCTATCAACAATTCTAACTCAAAATCAGATACCTAGAGTAATACTGGGTTATCAGCTGTGATATAACAAACATTTTTAATTGTACTTCCTTCTTCATATTTTGCAAAACGTCGCTTTTGTTCGGTCACAAGTTTGTTAAAAAAAATAAAATCAGACTTAGGGTGATGATTGGGTGATTACAATGATATTTAAGAATATCGTTGACAAAAATATAGTCGAGGATTAATTTTTTGATACTAACACACCCTTTTGGGTATATTTTAATAATTTTATAACTTCAAAGCATCTTATTCACAACATCTTTGTTTACTATGTTTTTAAGCCACACATAAATATATGCATAATTTTTTTAATCATATATTCGTTTGTTCTAAAGAGAACAAATATATAGTAAACTGTGAATGAATTAAGGTTAAGACTTCCTCCACCCTAACCACCATTTTTGCAACAAAATTTGACAGAAAGAGTCATATGGTCCTCTTAATATGTCGCATTTTACTGTTATCTACAGGAAGTTTTTACCTTTTCTATGTTTATTTGTTTTAGAAATAGAGAGATAAGCATTATAGGAAAAGACAAATATATGCCCGACTCGTGGCAAAGTGCACCCCTGGTGAGCATTAAGGCCGAGGTTCCATTCACTGGCGGCTATATTGTAGACACTGTTTAAAAAAACGATGAGACGGGGTGGTGTTTGTGATGTACAGCGTCTTGCCTCGTCAGTCAGGCTACCTGGTGGAGGTTTTTCGGATTTTTTCCCATACGATACGCAAATGGGGAGTAGTTCCCCTTAAAAAGTTATACCCCTTCCCTCCTTTTCAGCAACACGGAGCCAAGTCAGACTTCTATCTATGGGTGCTCCATCACAACAGAAATTACCCTCTTTACCACCATTCATGAGTAGATTACTCATGGGATGTTCGTCCCGCACTACAGAACACTAAAGATTAGACACAACACAACAGATAAATATATTTTCGCGAATGTGACATGAGATTTCGTAACTGGTAGGCGTCAAATTTTCGGAAGAGGCTGCTTCAAATTTTAGGAGCACAACCTATCCTTATTTTTTTAAAAAAATTTATGTCTGATTTAAAATAATAACAGTTGAGAAAAAATAATTATTATTCACTTTTTCAGAAACATTTGAATTAACTTATTCCTCAATTCGCACATAATTTAATAAAGACACTCTCCATTGAACAGAACGATCTCTATTTAATTTCTTCTTCATTGGCACAACATCCCCATGGTGGGCGAAGGCCGTTTGCCTACTGGTAGATTTCAAAACAGGGGTGTATTTTCTTTTTACATCGTAGGGCACGCTCTACAGTCATATTAGACCGGGTAACTATGGTTTAAAGTGGATTTCGAACTACTACAAACATCCATGGCACCGCCGGGAATCGAAATGGTTTTATAAATGTTTTTAAGGATTCTTCAAAATCTGTTATTAGTAGTCTATTGGTTTGGATCGAATATTTTTACTGACCAGTGATTCAAAATTACTGATGAGCAATTTCTGTAAACCTTTAAATTCGTTAAGGATACAAGATATTTGAGAAGAAAATGCCCCTTAAATTCTTAATTTAACTCAGATAATTAATTAAAAAACAATATTAGAGATAAAATCTTATTGTTTCAACCCATTTAAGATAGATGTTACAAAAAAGCTAAATTAGATAAACTATTTTTTTTTTTCCTCACTTTTCTGTGATACATTTTTCAAATATCTTTCTGTGTTCTATAGAGAAAGCATCCATGCTTATAACAATTTGTGTGTGTGTGTGTGCATGCATGCACAAACATTTGGTCTGGTATGATAATGATAATCATAGATGCCAATATCAGTCGAAAAATTTTATGAACCTATTTTTTTATTCTAGTAAATTTTTTTATTCTAGTAATTACATGTAAAAATTACAATTTGCATTTACATAACATAGCTTCATGTACCATGTAGCAAAATTTTATGTACAAGGAAAAAAATAACCTTTTTAAGCAATATTGTTTTTTGTAATATTTTGTAATTTAATTAAAAATATATACATATTTTCTATTTTCACTTTTGTTTATAAATGTAAAAATTAAAATTTATTCATTGCCTACAAGTGGAAATGGGTTTGATCCTAAGAGGCCAAATTGCAAAATATGGGCTGATGGGATTTGGCGACTTTTTTATGGCACTAATTGAGCGATAAGTCGGAGATGTGATAATCCGGATTTCTTGTAGTGTTTGCAATTCACTTCACTTACAATCACAACCCATTTCATGGCACACTTTGGCGAAAAGAATTTTTGCTAAATCCCAGCAGGTCCTTATTCTGGGATTTTACCGGCAATTAAAGTTGTTTGTAGAGGGGTTAGGCTGCCCATTCTTACATTTTAAACATCACATCAATAGCATTGAAATGTGTTACAGGAATAAAAAAAATATGATGATAAAAGATGGTCACTTTTAGAAATTTCATTATAGAAAGCATTGATTTTAAGAAAAATTAAAAATAAATTTCTCCTTCACAACATTTCAAATATGTCTGAAATATCAAACTAAATACTTATTTTCTATAAAAGTTGTTGAAGTTTAATTCACTTAAATAAGGATTACTGTTATGTCTCATAAGAGTTTTATTGCTAAAAAAAAAAAAAAAAAAACACATTATTTTTTAAAAATACCAATTAGTCTTTAAAAAAAGATAAAAATGTATGCTTAAATATTTGAAGATGTAACATTAAGTCAGCTCAATATTTGTGATAGTGTATCATTTTTAAAACATTCTTTATATCAAAGTAAAAATTATAGTAAATTATGTTTAAAAAATTATATTTAATATAATATCTATAAGGCTTTTTTTAATATCAGGCATTAAATTGATCTCCTTGATAAAATTTCAAGAATTGGGAAAATATTAGTCTAGTTTCTAAAAATGCTGCCTTTACTACTTTGAGCACATATAGCGAAGTTTTGGTGAAAGTCAATTATGAAATAGAATTCTTGCAATTAAAGTGCAGAATCAAAATTGAGCATTTTTGAAGCATTCTGTTTTAAAATCTGACTCTCGAATCTTTTATAACAATAATTTTCATTTTTTCCAAAATTCTAGAAATTAATGTTAAAATTAAATATCAAGGAGCCAATTCAAATGTATCCTTCTGGAATACAACTAGTAGCATTGAAAGTTACAGCTGTAATAGCATATCAAGTAAGTATTGAGATATTTTTTATCAGTATTGATATTATAAAAAGCTATCTTAGATCAACAATGAAAGAAGATCTAAGAGAAACCTATTCTATTATTAAGAACAAAGAGATTTAATTTTTCACAAATATAACTTAAAATGTACAATTTTCTTCTATAAGTTTAGTATCTGTTATTTTTATACACAACATGCATTTTTAAAAGCAAATTTAGAGTACAAGGATATTTTTAAGTGAATGCAACTATTACACCTTTTAAGTTGTAAAAAATACTCTGTTATGAAAAACTGTTTTCATAGATATATGAATTAAAATAATTGAATAATTTATTCTTTTAAATTCATTAGTAATGATCAAAATTCATAAAATTATGTAAATGAGTTGGCAGTCAGTATAAGAAATCCAACTCAGGAGTCACAAATGTTTTGGCCGACTTGCTACACTAGTTTGCATTACAATCATATGTAATTGATTGCAATTTTCTATTAGATATATTAGAATTTGAAATGTATCCTTGAAAAGAAAGTGAACATTTTGTGATTCTTTCCTGAAGATCTAATTTAAATCATCTAGATTTGGTGCATTATATGTAATAGGCACAAGCAATGCTGGCAAATCTGATAACTTTATAGATCACAGGGAATATGCATTTAATATATTATTTCACATAATGCTTTGTTCGTCATCAAAAAAATCACTAAGAACATTTCCTTTTTTAAACAAACTAAATTTTCGAAGCTTTCCTTTGTTTCAAGCTTTCCAGTGTTAAGATTTATTTTTTTATTAAAAAAAAAAAAAAAAAGTTAAGAATACTACTTTAATGTACTTGAAATGCAAAATGCAAATCTAATAGTAGAGGTCTACAGTAATAATTTGTTAATAAAAGTCCTATTCCATTTCCTTTGTTTATATTAATTCAATTATTTATTTTGAAATCATCATAATTTTCTTTTTTGGAGGTTATTGTTAAGATAATTTCTAAATACACAAAGCATTTTATAAATATAAATCACTAGTAAATGATAAAAAAAAATTATACCCATAACTAATTAAATACAGATACAAAATATTTATGCTTGAGATGATATTTTTTACAACAGGATTATAAATTCATTGAACATCAATAAAAATCCTTAATCTTGATAAAACCTAATTTTTTACAATATTAATTCTATCCTCAAACTAAATTTAAAATTAAATTAGAAAACCAAACTTCAAAGAGTACACATACATAAGAAATTAAAAAATTTTTAAGTTATAAAATAAGTAAATATGGAGTTACAAATTTGTGTTGTAAAATTATATATATATAGAGTTATTTGTTAAGAATATAAATATAAATAAATATGGAGTTAAAAAACTGTTTCCATTAATGGTTTTATGTACAAATTTGAAGGACACACATTACCTTATAATGTGAAAATACTACTTCAGACATGTCTTTAAAAAACTTATTCACACAAAAATAAACAAATATTAAAATTAAAATAATTTTTATAACTATGGAGCATTATCATTACTCGATTTAAGTGAAAAGTAATCAATTAGATGTTTACTAGTAAAATAAATAAAATTTTTTTTAGAAATTAGAAAATTTCAAAATTTTTTCAAAAATAATGAAATCAAATTTATCTATGGCAATTTTATATAGGATGCAGTGATAAAATTTCTATAAAAATAACAGATTTAAGATGAAATAACTATTGCATACAATGAAACAGTGATTCTTATTAAGTGAAAATTTCAAATATTTTTCATACAATAATTTGTATTAAAAAAAATGACAGGTTTGAATATTTATTTCTGGTCACATTCAGGTTCACTTGGTTTTGGTATAGATGGTTGAAGACAATTGCTCCTTTTTAATTTTAACTCTTCAACCCACTTTAAAATCAAAGGATTTTGAAAAGTACCTACAACAATTTTGCAAAATCAAATTTGGATGTAATTACTATTTATTAAAATAACAAGTATTATCATTAATATATTTCATAAGCAAATAATGAGGAAGCTATTAATGCACTATTACTAGTTTGTAACTAATCAAAAATATATACAATATTTTTGAATTGATCCCAGAAATGTAGCAAAAGAATATCTCTTTATTAAGAACCATTCAATCCTAGATACTGCAAATTACAGAAAGAGATGTTAAAACCATTTTTCTTAATAAGCAAAGGATTCACCAAAAATTTGCAAGCTTCAAAAGAGCATCATTCTCTCCCACCCCTTAATAAAATTGAATGTCAGAAAACTTACCTTCTGTGCTGTTAAAAAAGTCTTGCAAATTCACTGAAAATTGAGATTGTTTTTCATATTCAAATGCTTGTAATATCATGTCAAATTTATCTAAATCCTTGACTGTTTTAGCTTCATCAGTTTGCTGTTCTTCATACTCCTAAATGGGACAAAATAAATAAAAAAAATTCTGTAAAATGCTGCATAGAAATGAATAATTATGTAATGAAAAAAATTGAATATATGTAACAAATGAATAAAATAAATTCAATGAATTTATAATTATATTTTAAATGTATTAAAATATACAGCAACCTCTCTCTTTAATTTGACACTGATGGATTTAGTGCTTTCGTATGAATTTGAATGTTTGTTGACCTTAACTGGCAGATGACAACACAATACTGCTTGCATTTGTCAGATATTTATATAGCCTACATGGGTTCAGAATGTGCTTAAACACATTAAATATGAAAATGTATTAATCATTTAAATCTTTGTTTAGAGAATTTTATCTTTGATTAATCTCCTTAAAAACTATATTGACACTTGATAATCCAGCAAAATTACTAATCTGGCACAGACATGGTGTTGAATATACTGGATTAAAGAAGTTGTTGTATTAACATAGCAGAATTAGGATTTTATTGTTTAATACAATTTCTTTGGTAGTATATATTTAGGAATTTTTATTAAAAACTCTTGTATGGAATTTATCATGAAAATTTGTTGCATTTATGAAAATTTTAGGAATTAACTCAATTTTGGAGTTAATTCCTAAAATTTTCATTTAGGAATTAGCAGCTATGTGTTAATATTAATAAACAAACTGAACTGTACTTACTTTGAATAAATCTAGAAATTCTTGTCCAACTTTCTCTCCAACCAGAGAACAAAGTCTTTTCATAGCTTCCTGTGAAAAGTATAGCTTATTAGAAATGAAACAAAAGCAAATATAACCTAAAATTATTTTATATCACTTAACAAATTTTTACAAGAAATCTATTAGTTAAGACAAAATAATATCAATACTATTTCATACCATTTCTTTCTTATGTTTCTCTTCTTTGCTAACGCCACAGAAAGGAGTCAAATCTCCCACTATACACTCAGAAATGTCATGAACAAGGGCCATTTTAATACATCTATAAAGAAAAACAAATTAATACACAACAATTAAAATCATAAGGAAAACTGTATTATTTGTTCAACAGTTAACTAGAAAACAAATCAGAATTCTCAAGAGACAAATAGAATTACTAATGCAATTTAGTGCAAATCATTTAATTTTGCGAAAGTAAACCCTTTTAATCGTAATTTATTTTTGGAAGAGAATCAAAATAATTTGCATTTTATTGTGTATAATATACAGTTAAAACAGAAATCAATATTTAATGAATTCTCATAGATAGAAGTTCAGTTATTTTATTTAAAAAATTAAAAATATATGTTCTGTCATCTAAATTCAAAAGTGTTTTTTAATTATATTATTGTTAAAACTAAATATAATGAAAAAATATTTCTTGAAATATTTGGAGATATCACTTGGCATAACTGCACTCAATGAGTAGCATATTTTACTTTGGTTCATATGAAAAAATATCTATGAGAATTGCTAATTGACAAAATTTCCAAGAGAAAAATAAATATGACATTTTAGTAAAATTGATAAATTAATATTTTAAAGCAAATAACACAATCATGTCTAATTAGAGAGAAAAAAAAATTAAAATATATACCTACAATTTCATCATATAAAAATAATAAAACATCATAAAATTTATTTAAAAAATTAAATAGAACTATTTAATCAGTTTGTTTTTGCAATAAATTTGCTACAAAAAATTAGGTTTTATTTAATTAAAAAATAAATTTCTTTAATTTTCAATTAAGCAATGAATTAAAATTAATGGACACAGAGAAAAAAACAACAACTAGACTTTGTCTAATTTCTAAGTTGCAAGTAACACAAGAAGCACTAAGACAAATCTTTACTTTCAGGTGATTCTAATATAATAAACAAACATTCTAGTTTATGTATTAGATTATTACACAATTATTTTAAATACAACTATGATGTGCTAAGGAGACAAATTATGATAAAAAATGTTTTATTTAATTCATTAAAAAAATAAGTAATAGTATTATTAAAAAGTATAGAAACACACACACAAAAAAAAACATGTTTTATTTTCATCTAACTTTTTAATTAAAAAAAATTTAATGTTTTAAGATTTAAACTTTAATATAATCTTTTAAATAAAATGATAAATAGTAGTGACCTACATTAAAATTGAGTATTTTGCTGTAGGATTTAACAAATTATACACCATTCTTAAAAATACCTTAGTCATACTTACAATACATTTTGTGAAGAAAAATTGTATAAATATATACAATACCTTTCTCTATTTACATTAAGTGATGTATCATCTAACAGGAAAGCCATAATACTCATTCGATACATATGACCTGCAACATCTTCGCATTCGGAAATGTCTCTCAGTACCCATCCAGTTCTTTTCAAGTGCTGTAGTGTTAAATAAAATAAGTCAAAAGTTTTAGTGATTAAGTATTATCTTAAAGTAATATGGAAATTATAATTTGAAAAGACAAAGTGAAAATGAAGTAACAGAAAAAGATAATAAAAGATTATCTTTTATGAAATTTTGAAGAATTATTGGTCAATTCGGTTTAAATTCAGAAGCTAATCAATATTGTTCAGTTTTTAAAAAATTTATATATCTTTTCAAAATGATTTAACAGTAACTTTTAAACTCTATAACTTCTAACTCAATGAGCCTTTTTAATATATTTCCATTCGAAAGCAAAGACTATTATAGTTATACAGATAATTTATTTAAAGAAATCAAATATTTATACATTTATTGATTCCCTTTCATCAAAAAGTAAAAATAATAATTATAATAATAGCAAAAAAAAAAAAAAAAAAAAACAATTTTCATAAAAATGTACTATTATTGAAAAAAGTATTGTGAACAAAAATTTTGATCATTTGCATAACTAAAATTAGTTGTTGATTTCAAATTTCTTACATAACACTAAAAATTACATTTGAATACATACAAATAACAACTAACACGGTATAATAGTTCTGTAAAGAATTAAACACTAACACTCGGAGAGAAAAAAATATTCCTTAGTTTTATATAAAATTCAATAAAACAATAAGAAAAAATTCTAATATAACTATAATATTAATCAATATTGCTATATTTCCATCCTCTAAAAATTAATTCAGGGTAGAAATTTAAAAATTACTTAAAAAACATTTTCTATAATTATGAATTCAAAATAATTGCACATCAATTAAAATTAAATATTACAAGCAGAGATGAAATATTTCTCAATATATAAATAAATTTCTTAGTATACAATTAAACAACTGATAAGAGAAAAACAAAACAAATTAAAAATCTTAAAATAAAATACTGATATTAAAAGATACTAGCCTTCAACTTACCAACCAACATGAAAAATTCTAAAACACTTGATTGAGATTCTTCTGTGGAGCTCATCTACAATTTAAGAAAAGTAATTTAAATAATATAAATAAAAAATTATTATTAATTAAAAAAAATCACATTTGTGTATTTACTGTAATTTTTAATTAAAAAAAAATTACGCTGATTCTTATTAGTTATTCAACAGTTTTTAAACATAATAATTTTAATATCTAGAATGTATACCAGTCTAAATTATTAATAATGATTTTTAGCAATGTTTACTTTGTTTTACAGAAAAAAAAATGTTTTATCCTTACAATGTATGAGTTATTTTTCTTTCTCAAGAAAGAAGAATTTGTATATGTTTATGTTAAGTATTAAAATTGAATAAATCAATTATTACTGATTCTTTGTGATAAATAATAATATTATAAATCAAATTATTTGTTGAAAAATATATCGAAAACAATATCCACAGCCTAGTTGTCGCCGGTTTCGGATTTGAGTTTCTAATGAAAAATTAAAGTTAAAGTTCATTTATTCTCATTTTATCAAATTAAACTATTTCAATGATTCAAAAAAATTTAATAAAATTAAAGCTATAATTGTTTTTTTCCAACAAATTTTTTGTTTTAAACAATAAATTTCGTCACAATTGGAATGTCTTTTTTTTTTTTTTTAAATTACCAGCTCGCAGAACATCACAACTCCATATGGTGTCGCAGAAGAGTAAATAAATAAGTTAGTAAATATTGGTCTTGTTGCATATTTTTTGCACCATGGCAAATTCAGATACTAAGCAGAGACGAAAAAGGAATTCCAAATCTAATAATAATTCAACGTCAAGTAAATCTAATGATTTGAATGTAAATATCCCGACATATCCATACAAATCAAGTTCGGAGTATGCTGCTGCTGTCAACCAATGGTTATGGCAATGTTACAACTGGCAGTGTTTAACTATTACATTGCCTTATTTGATGTCCCAAACTGCTTGCCGAATTCAAAATAATAATCCAGATGGTACAACTGATTTCAACAGAAATTTCCCAAATACTTTTTTTCCTAACCAGAACATTTCCCCAACGCAACCGAATCGACCGAATGTTACTGTTCGAAATACAACTGATGCTAATTCTTTTCATCCACGAGGTATTTTTGCTAATTTTATAAACTCAAAAGTTTCATGAATAATGTGCATTATGTTTATGCGATATATCTTTAATATAGCATCCTTATTATATTATCAAATATGGTACTGCAATTTAAATATTTGTATTGCTAATTAATTTAACATTTCAGTAATTTAATTTTGTACATTATATTACTGTATAAAATTATTTTTTTCATCGCCATTAAGAAAGATTAATTAATCACAATCTATCTGTAGAATGTTAATTGTTTGTTATGTTGGGCATGAAAAAAAAGTATTATTTATATCTAATATTTGCAAAGTTAATTTTGAAATTATTTATAATTTAAATATTGTTAGTGGAATTTTCTAAAAGTTCGAATTTTATAGTGTGAATCAATAAATATTTTAATTAAATTTTATAATTATTATCAGAATTGAATTACTTTAAATAAAGTTATAGAAATTTAAAGGAAAACAAGTTATATAAAAAAATTGGGTACTTACGTATTAACGATACCTTGGCGATAGACTTGGCGGTTTTTAAGTGTCGCCAATCTAACAGCCTAATATAAAACTGAATAATAAAAACCGCCAAATCTGTCGGCGCGTGACCGTCGCCAAGGTATCGTTAATACGCAAGTACCAAAAAGTGTTTTTAAAGTCAATTCCTACTTTTTTTTTCACTATATTGCAGAAAAGTCCTTTACAAATATAGTTGAAATTTTCCTCTTACATATGGCACCATCTATTATTAGATACATGCAACTTAAATCTAAAAAAAACTCAATTTAATTAATGAATTAATATTTGAAAAAACTGTATTAACATCAAGTGTTAATACATCATTATCACAACAAGTTCAAAAAAATGTATTTGAACTTGAGTAGACGAATAAAAAATATTTTATTAACGATTGAGAATTTGAACAAAATATATATAGGGAGAGTGTGAACTAATAGTAGGAATTGAAAAAAAAATACTATTAAGTATCGAGATGTAAACCATTATTGGAAAAAGTTTTTGGCATTCATTAACCTAGAATTACAGTGAGTTATATTCTAGTAAATAGAGTCTGTTGCATAGCATAATTGCATTGGCTAGTATTTTATATATCTGTAATATAATAACTTTATATTTAATTAATAATATTTTCTTTATATTTTATCCTTTACATACTCTCCTTTCACAGGAATTGTCTACCGTGTCCCATCGCTATTTAAACGTCTTGCAGCAGAAGCCATTGATTTCTGCATTCTTTTAGTTTTGAAAGTTCTTATTACTTATGTTGCTGTTGATTTTTTCGACATCATGTGAGTAAGGCATATATTCCAATAATATTATAAAACATATTGTACAGTGCAATTACAAGTTGCCTACACCTTTTTAAAGTCAAATGCAAAAAGTTAAAATTCAAAGCTTATAATAAGTAATTCAAACTTTTAATATGTTTTTTATTGCATTAATGTTCAAATTTATTTCTGTCGAATTAAGTTTAAAATTGATTTAAAAATTTTATTAGTTACATACTTTATATATTAGAATTTTTTAAATAACAGTGCCTGAAAAGGTTAATTCTGGTATTTATAACGGAAGTTTAATTATAACTTTTTCTTTATTTGATTTTTAGTTATGCGAATTTCCCTTAAATAGGAAAAGGTTAATTTTTTTCATATATGAGTCATTAAATATTAATAAACTTATAAATATTTTGTGACATTTCTATTATTCACTTATTAAAATTGGTGTTTGCATTTTTATGCTATATCTAGCATTGATTTCTAATTTTTTTTATCAATGAAACATTAAAATAATATGAATTCCAAAAATGCATCTTATTTAATTTAATAAGCCTGAACCATTTTTGGTCAAATTAATTTTTTTCCCAGTTTATTGCACAAGCGATTTTATGTACCAAATATTGCATTTTGTTAAAAAAAAAAAAAAAAAAAAAA
>BPLQ01005149.1:70700-90007 GCA_021605075.1 Caerostris darwini
TTTTTTTTTTTTTTTGATAATTAAAATTAATATACATTACACTATTTGGCAATTGTCATAAGATAAAGAAAATGTTATAAGATTGCTTCAAAATAATTGCATACTCCTCAAAAAGAACAATTGAGCAGAAAATCATGAAATTAAAATGTTTTTCTTTACTAAAGAGAATTTGAAATAGTACTGCATTTTTAAAACTTCTAGAAAGCTTATAAAAATGATGAATTGAGAGGTGTTGGCCATGAACATTTTTACTAAATTTGTCATTCAATTAAATGTAAAATTTGTAAGATATTATATCAAAAGCAGTTGGCAGCTGTGAGGCTGAACTATTTGGCATAATAAATGTCAGTAAATCAATATTTATATTCTTATTTATTAAGAATTTTTAACAAGTTATGCTTTGTGCTCTAAAAATTTTTTTTTTTATTTAGAAATTTAGAGAAGTATGATTTTGATTTGATAAAGAGTGATAAATTGGATTATCAAATTGCTATGGAAGTTACATCGGAAATTTTGACTTTGGAAGTCATGCATCGATTTGTGGTTTGCATTTTTGAAGTAAGTGCCTATATAAAATGATAAAAATATGCATGTTTAATTAAAAGTAATAAACCAGTAAACTTGTGATTTGTTAAAACCGGACATAACATTATATGTAATTTAATTCTGTCCTGTTTAGCTTAAAATTATTAATTAAATACTTAAAAATTGAATTGTTTATTTCTGTATATTAATGTTTCATGTAAGTCATATTTTGTATTTTATCACACATGAATTTTTAAATATTTTCTGCTATTAGAATAATTTCTTAATCATTTTCTGATAGATTTAAATTGTTTTTAAATTTAAAAAAAAAAATGATAAATCAAGCTAGATGCTTAAAAGTTTGCTTTTGTTTCCATAAGACTAAACAGTATCGGTTCTTGTAAAAAAATTTTAAAAGTTAGTATTTTCTTTCTAAACTCATCCTTATAGTTAGCATTCTAAATGTAATATTGAAGGATTGTTTTGAATGATAAATTAAAATTTTATAGTTTTTTTTTCAAAAATATTTAATTATAATATTATGAAAGAGTTTAAAAGCCTTAAAGTGAAATTATTCTAAAAGTTTCTATTAAACTACATTATTAACTTTTTAGATTATGGAACTTCATTTATTATATATTTATGTGTAATATTATAAACGATGGAGTAATAATTTGCAAACTGTAATGAGTAATATTGTAAATGCTCTTTTCTGGCACATGTTCAGGACCATGGTCATGTCTGCTTAGCAATTTTGCTAGATTATCAAACGTCAATATAGTTTTAATGGATATACTTAAGATAATTCACTTCAGATAAAAGTTTAATAAAATTCAGATAAAATTTTAAGCAATTAAACCATGTACATATTGAATGTGTTGATGCACATTCTGAATTCATATAGACAATATAAATATCTGACTAATTATTTTGTCATTTACTACAAAATCAAGATTCCCGTATTGAACATTAATTTTTTTGATGTTGGTAAAAAACACAGTGCAAAGGAAAAATTAATACCTTACAATGATAGTTAAAACAAATTATAACAAGCTACTCTATGACAAGGAAAAATACACATGAATGTTATTGTTTATAAAATGTATCCGGTATAGTGTTGCCTTCAGATCTCTTGTTCAAAAAATTAATATGAATTATATAAAAAAACTATGAGTACTGCAGATTTACAATAAATACTGGATAAAAATTAAAGTAGTACTGTATTGGTACTTCTGGTTTTCAAGGTTAACAAATGACCAATACGCAAAAAAAAAACCTGAAATCGAAGAACCTGATTGGTGTGTTTTTTTAGAATGTGCTGAACCATTGATTACCATATTAAAGAGCATTTACTGTAATTCTATCTTTATAAAGTAAAAATAAATTAATTTATAAAGTAAAATAATTTTTGTATAATTTTTTTACTTAAAGTAAATTTATATAATTTTAATGTAACTTTTAAAAGAAGGGAGCTTTCAGCTATTGCAGTGTAAATTATGTAAAAAACATGAAGTGCAATTGAAGCTGTAGCTACGTGTAATTGGTAGCATATATGTATTTTAAAGTATTTTTTTTCTTACTTCTTCGAAATAAAATTCTCTTTAAATTAAAACTGTTGCTTCTCTTTAAGGCCTTCTTCATTCAGAAAGGATTTATTGGGGAGGGTGGTGCTACACCTGGTAAAGCAATCATGCAGTTGCGTGTTGTAACATGCAAATCAATTGTTGCATTAGATGCCAATACAGTTCGAGTTTACCCTGCTGGTGATCTTGGATTAGGATGGTAAGTCTTGCATCTTTATAAATAGATATTAATTATAAATATTTTTTTTCTAAATTCTAGGAATGTGCCATACACATCCTGTACATCTTAAAATTTAAAAATTATCTTTAAATTGAATCTATCAGACAAATGAATTTTATTTTACAGCTCTATAATATTAGCCTGTAATTATTAATTTGGATCAGATATATAAAAGAAGAAGAAAAAAGTTAGCTAAAACTTTTCAGGCTCTAATGTAAAAATTTCTGTTATTGAAAGCGAAAAGATTTTGTCAAAAAGGGAATTTTCAATGTTGCAATTTGTTAATAATAAAGATTAATTATTTTAGTAAAAATTTTTTTCTCATTACTTCTGATTGAAATTCATTTTATTGGATTTTTTAAAAATATTTTTTTTCCATTTTCAGGGCTTTATTACGGTCCTTCATTAAGAATTTCTCATATGCTTTCATTTTCCCAATTTGTTGCACAATGTACTTCTTCCAGCATAATCGAACAGCATATGATCATATATGTGGAAGCATAGTTGTTGAAGAATATCCACAGCAATTCGTCAGAAACAGAAACTGAGTCTTGTAACGTGTTTGTTTTGCATCATAATCAGCTACATAGTATCAATTTTTTTTATTTTTATGTTAGCAATACTTTTGATAAAAGTTTGTTTTGAATATTCTCAAAATATTTTTATTTTATGGATATAAATTATCCTTTTTTTTAATCATTGATTAAAAATTGTTAGAAACATTTTTTGAGTAGTCTTTAAGTATGTAAATAATTGTTTATAACTAATACTCTTATTCAGGAATTTAAAAAAAAAAAATCTACATATGATTTTTTGGATACAAACTTAAAACTTACAAAACAAATGTGTTTTTAATTAATATTTTCATTAACCATATTATTTCACATTTTCTCATTAACCAAAAAATTGCAGAGTTAATGAGAAAATGAAAGAGAATTATTTAACAAACATATCTTAGTTTCTTAGTAATTGATCATATTATATGAATAGATCAGTGAAAGTAACTATAGTCTCATGTATTCTTGATGTAATCATAAATATGAATCTTTCATAGCATATTTGTCATTAAAATCATCAAATTTGTTACAATTTTAAGTATATATGTATTTGTAAAATATTAATACATATTAAAACATACCAGATGAGCACTCAGAATTTCTTCTTTGGGAGAGGAGCTCAACAAAATAAAGTGTAATTATTTATGAACGCTTGATTGGTCCATACTAAACTATAAATGATAGAAAAAGTATCTGAAGTTGAAATTTCATATAATAATTATTTTATTAATAATTTTTATGTTGCACGTATTTAGTTCAAATGCATAAAAAGAGAGAATATGAAACAAATTCAAAATTCATTCTTCTTTTCTCTTTTTTCAGCTCATCAATTACATCATTTATATCAACTTCAATATTTGCGATGAATATTTAATAAAACTAAACCAAGAAAAACTGATTCAATTAAATATTAAATATTTAACAAAAAACAATTAGGCTTAAGTGGGAATTTTCCATAAATTTGAATACAACAATTACTTATGGGCTTGACTGTAGCTCAAGCTCATCAGCTGAACCCCTGGGGATGCTATTGATACATACATATATAAACATTCAATTACTTCTTTGTGTGAAAATTGCAGTTGTTGTAATTTTGATGTATGAAGCACCTACAAATATTAAGTTTTTATTTGCTGAATAGTTAAATGATATATATGATGGAAAACATTTAAAAAATGTTTTAATTGTATTGCTGTTTAAAAATGAGGAGAAAAAAAAAGACATTAGCATTTATGATCAAATTATAGAATGCTGAAATATTCATGTAATTAAACTACAGTAAAATTTCATAAAATCAGAATTTATTTTACAGCAAGGTCCCTTTTTTTTTTTCATTTACTTTTAAAAATTGTCTATAATTTTATGAAAACAATACACATGGTTCAAACAACACATTATATGTCTATCGACTTTAGGCTTCTCAAATTTTCATGAAAGATCTGTTTTTGAAGAAATATTTTGTAATGTTGTGTTTATTAAAGTTTTTAAAAGAATTCTGATTTTTGTAAATGGAAAACTTTGTAATTAATGAAATATTATATTGTTGAATACTTATTGTATTATAAAATGAATCTCGTTATTTCTCTTAGTATAAATTAGTTGAATGTTAACTTTTATTGTATTCATATAAATTTGAACATTGTAATTTTTCTAACTTTCGGTTATTGTGGTTTTAAAATCAAGAAATCATGTAGTAGAAATTTTTGTGTTTTTAACTATAAAAATACTAGTTTTTGTTTTTTTTAATTAAAAAATATTTAATTTATCAATTTCAAACTAAGAAAAAATATGTTTATGTTGATTAATATTTCTCCCATTTATTTTATGAACAATTTATTTTTTTAATATGCTTTTATCCTAAAAATTCCTGTAGTAATTTTTACTTGCTTTTGGTAGAAAACAATTTTTTTTTTTCATTTCAAAATGGATTTCATCAAGATTTACTAGTAATTCCAATGTTGTGATATTAAAAGTTTCCTACTATTGAAAACCTTAAAAACAACTCTAGAATTTTTATCCTAATTGTACATATTGCACTGTTATTTAGAATAATTCATAATTTTTGTTTTTATGGTTAACAGTCAACTATTTATATTTTATTATAGTGAACTTAAATATTAATTAAAATTATTAATTTACTTTCTTACCTGTAAAATCAACTTGATAATTCTCCTAAAAATATTTTAAAAGTCTATTCAAAAGTTGCCATATTTGCCATTGAAAAGTTGCCATTGATTGGCAACATCAAATTAAAAAATAAAAAAATCATTTGAAAAATACTGTTTTTTTTTAAAAAATAATATAAATATTGTATAAAATTATCTGGTTTGTTTTTTTAAATTGAATTTAGAATGCTTCTCTGTAATTTAAGGAGCAATTTTTGAACTACTTTCTTTAACATATTTTTGTAATACTAAAAAAAATTGAAGGTTAATATGGTGTTTTAACATTTGTGATGTACAGTACTATTGTAAATATTTCGTAGACATAGATTTTTAAAGGCAATTTATTTAATTCATTTATTTATTTCTTCATTTATAAATTTATTTTGAAATACTCAATACTTTTTGTTTTTACTAGCAAGATTAATCTCTCTTTAATTTGGCACGTTTAGGACCACAACTGTACTGGATTATTGAGCATCAATATAGCTTTGTGGGGCCACTGATTGGTTAGTGGCCAAGTCGGACAGACTGAAACAAAGCAGTGACATAAGAAAAAAATGTCATTTAAAAGGATTTTAATTGTAATAAAGGAATTTCAATTTTTAATAATTAAAATTTTAGATGACAGGATATTAAAAGTAAAATTTGGTGAAAAAAATTCCACACTAACTATTATACATTTTTCTTTGAAAGCTTTTTTGGGCTGCTGATGGTTAGCTACCACCCCTAAAAATGATCAGCTGTATAGCTGGATGTTTAGCATTCCGCAGGATCCATGACTGGACTGTAAATAAAAATTTAGATGATCGTAATATATATATATTAAACAAGAAATACTACTGAAAACAAAACTGAAGGATGTAAACTGTTCAAAAATGCAATTAGCGTTGTGTTGCCATCTATTGGTCAAGATTCAATGAATGCCCAAATTCATATTTAAAAATTTTTTTTACCAAAGTTCAGTCGGTACTGGATTATTAAATGTGCTGAATCATGTAATACCAGATTAAAGGGAGATTACCGTATTTTGATTTTTTAAATATTATTTTAATATTTCTTGCTCTTAATTTCACATTTATATCCTTAATTTATGTAAATATATACCTCTGTGCTCTGTATGCATATTAGGATTGGTGTAACAGCTATAGAAGATTTTTTTTGTCACTGGATTTATTTTATCCTGACATGATATGGAGGAATAAGACAAACTTTATGCATGCAAATTTGATTTCAGCAAACTTGTCATTAATTTATTTGCTCATACATCTCAAAATATTTTGTTTTCATCAAAATCGAAATTTAAAAGAATTTTATTTCACAGCATATTTGTTTATATATATTTTTTGGTCACTTATAATCTTTACTATTTATGTTAACATTGTCAATACTGAAGATTATAACTAAAAATATGTTGATGTTTTTGTTAATTTAGTTAATAGGTTTCTAGTGTTATGTGGAGGAAAGCTATTCATTGTTCAACATTATTCTAATGTTATCGAAACATATTTTATAATTTATTGTGTGTTTCTGTGGATAAAATTCAAATTAATTTTTGTCTGGTGGAGAAATAATTAAAAAAAAAAGTTTTCTAACATTTTATTCTCAATATGTAAATGAAAGAATTATCCAGATAAAAAACAGCAAATGACAAATTGTGTAAAAGAAGGATTTGTAACAAAATAATTTCAAACATTCGAATTTTCTAATTGCTATGAATTGCTATAAGATGAGGCAGCATCAATATCTTTTTTATCCCATTTATATAATGAAATAAATATAATACTGTTTCAATATAATTATGAAATATTGAAATAGTATTATTACATAGGATTAATCAAAATAAAATTTTTTCAAAAGTTCAAATGACTGCCACTAAAAATGATTTTAAGTACAGGAAGAAATTTTACTAATTGCTGTTTCGTCAATTCCATATATTTCTATAACTGCAATCCCAGTTGGAATAAAATTTAATTCATTGAACAAAATAAAGAATTCATTTTTAAATGCAAAAATTACATGTGACATTTTGAGTAATTTTACAAGTTTTTGTTTTGCATTTTTACAAAAATACTAATTTTTTAATGCTCTAGTTGTAGTCCAACCATCGATTGCATATAATATTATTATGTGTTATGTAAAATTTTTGTGCATAGAAACCTAAACTTTTTTTTTCTCATTTCATTGTTTATATTCATAATGTGTGCAAAAATGTGTTAATATTTTGTCATGTGTAGTATTGCTGTTATTATTATTTTTTTGTGTGTGCATATTTTCAAATTAAAGTATTAAAAATTACTTATGTTATGTATAAAGAATGTTTAGTTTGTACATTTTCATATACATTTATTGTTAATTTGTATTGCTGTATTTAATCTATCATAATAGAAAATTAATATACTTAAGTTTCTAATTTACCAAATATTTGTATAAATGTTAAATGTAGATTTTATTTATATATATGTTATTGTGTAAACATTTGAACATAAAAATGTTATGTAGTAATTTTTTTCAGCATTAATTTAAATATTCGTAAGCTCATTTTAATATCTGCTATTTTGTTTGTTATTAATTTGTTTATTTTGTTAATTAATTATTTTAATATTATCTGCTATATGGTTTTTTTAATAATATATTTGTTTTGTTAAAAAAGATAAATTCATTGAATGTTTAAAAACATGTTAAAATTGTTTATGCTATTTGTGTTTTCATCGTGTAATCAATTATATTATTTTTGAATGAGTTTTTGTCAAATTTCCTCTGAAACGTTAATAAAATCATCATTTATATGTTTACTGATTGATTTGTTATAGTTGTTTTTATTTAATAGCATTTTATAAATAAAAAAAAATTTTAAGTATTCAAAATTAAAATGGCCATTTAACTTAATCTGTTTTTGTATTTATTTTACATATTTTATCAGAAGATATTGAATTTTATTTACGAATATAAAATTATGTTGTGTAAATATGCATAGACTTTTGCAACAAACAAGCAGCCTTTTATTTTTAGTTCCACTTTATTAGAAGACATTTTGTTATCTGAATCTTGAGTTTATTAATGGTTTAAGAATCATTTAATATTCTCATTTTAAAAATACGTAAATGCATATTTAAATTTATACATTTTATGTAGAATTTTCAGTACTTTATAGCAACCAATAAAATAATGATCTTAAGTTGTGGGAAAAAAAGTATTAATTTATTTATGCTTAGGTATATATAATAGTTCTAGTCATTTATTTATATTTTTTCAAACAAATGTTTTTTAGAAAAAAAAAAAGAAATGGATAATTTTTAATAATTTAAACAAATAAAATAATTTAATAAGAATTTAAAATTTAATTAACGATAATAGTAATTATTTAAAATAAATAAACTATGCATGGGAAAATGATTTTTTTTATAGAAATTGCCAAGTTTTATGTCATCATGGGGAGAAAAGTTTTTGTATTTAGATATGATTTCCAATTAAAAAAAAAATTGAATATAATGTAATCTTAATTTTCTAAGTAATAATGTCAATTTATAGCTATAAAAAAAGGGGGGATGGAAGCAGCCCATTTTGGAATGAGTATAAATTAGTTTCTTTGCTCCAAAATAAAAAGGGGAAAATATATTTATAAACAAATAAAAATCCTGTTATAGACATATATGCTCTGAGTAAATTTATCTTGACAAATACAACAAACCCTTCCCAAACGTGGATTTTAAGAAAGCGAATTTCGCACATACGAATTATCTTAATTGTGTCCGACTCGTGACTCAGTGGCAACGTGCGCAGCTGGTGAGCGTTAAGGCTCGTTCACATCGAGGCGTTGAAGCGTGAAGCGTGAAGCGTTGACCAATCACTAGCCTCACAGCGTTAGCCTGAAACCGGTTGAAATTCACAGCTTCGAGTTGACCAACTTTCAACTCTCAAATGCTTGCCGCGTCATGTGACTTGGATTGAGCCAATAGTAGATCTGCCATCTAGTAGAAGTAACTGGAACTTCACTAGGCGTAAAGCGATTTCTGACAATTCGGTGTGAAGTGGTCGAAAAAATTTTCTTCCCTGCCGCGTGACGCGTCGCCGCCTCACGCCTCGGTGCGAACGAGCCTTTAGGGCGGAGGTTCTATCAGCTGGCGATTTGGTGTGACGTTGTTTCAAAAAACGAACGATTTAGATGTTCAGCATTTTGCCACATTAGTCGGATTACTACACATCACTGTGCCTAGAGCTGAGTTCAACTTATACAGTTTGGGAATGATGTGGGTGAAATCTCTGACTGGGCTGCGTTACGTTCTTACAATCATATGAGACAGGGACCTACGGCTTTAAGTAAATTCCAAACCACTACAGACATCCATGGCAGCACTGGGACTCGAACACGAAACCTGTGATACCGAGCGCTAGCAACTCGGTCATCAGGCCCCATCCCACGCTAATACCAGCAGACACATTTATGTTGCTGATCGAAGCGGAGGCAAAATGTTGAGAGAGTAGATCTTCACGCTCGAATGCGTGACTGGCCATATTAGTCCAGATCTCGCTCTGGAGCGTGATTAGCGGTTTAGCATTGACGCCTCATCACATTCTGGCACGAGATCGATAGCGAAGTTGTTAAGGGCCAAGTCGTTCTAGTTCTGTTCCTGCGAAATGTCATAATCCATCGTTCACTGATAATCTAAGTGTCAAATCATAATTGAATTTTAACAACTGTTAATAATTAATCCAAATATAATTAAATTTATTTTCATAACAAGTTTCACTTTTCATGATCTTATGTGAAACTATACGTTTTCGGAAAGGAAAAAAAAATGAATATTTTATTTTCTGCAATAATCCTCTGATGGAGCCCGTTAATATCACTGCTTTCAGAAACGAAAAGAATCAATGGTAATTTTAATAGCACATGCATCTTGTCTTTTGCAGTCAGGCTACCTGGTAATAGTTTTCAAGGTTTTCTCTTGTGCGACATTCAAATATTGGGTAGTTACACTAAAAGTCTTTCTAAAAGATTTGGTTTGTCGCTCTACGGTCATTTTGTGCACACTTTAGGCTAATTAGACCGGGACCTACAGTTTAGCATGGATTCCGAACCGCTACTTCTATTAATACACCACACCATATCAGTGCGCCTAGAGCAGAGTTGCCCTTATACAGTTTGGGAATGATGTGAGTGAGAAGTCTGATTGGGTTCCGTGACGCTCTACGGTCATATGAGATCGGGATCTACGGTTTAAAGTGGATTACGAACCACTACAAACATCCATGTCACCGCCGAATATTGAACCCGAAACCTGTGGCACCTAGCGCTGGAGTCTAGACACTCGACCATTCAGGAATATTATTCTTTATATTGTTATATATTCGTTTTATACAGTTATATATTCGTTATTCTTTATATTTTTTATAATTCAATAAAGAGAGAAATATATGATATAGAAGTTATATAACAATAAAGATATATTAAAACTGAATTTATTTGAAATTTCCAAATCAAGTTGAAGTTAGCGGAAAGAATTCGATTATTTTATATTCGAGTCTGGTTAGGTTTGTCCCTCTACGGTTATTTTCTGCACAATTTGGGATAGTTAGATTGGCACCTACAGTGGATTCCGAACCACTCACAAACCTCCATGCCACCGCCAGGATTCGAACCTGAAGCCTCTATTATAAACAGCCAGAGCGCTAGCCAATTGGCCATCAGGCCGCCCAGAAGGCAATGTCCTCTCTTCATCGCTCTTCGGTGGTCTTTTTATGGTATACATAAATAACACATTTGGCCTGCAGATGTACAAAAAAGGAGTTTCAGTACGCTTCTATGCTTCGACGATGAATCAGTGAAGCCTTTTGAGAGGCGGCTTCTTTGTTTCATCCTAGATATCTTAGACATTTGGAAAGAACACATCTAAGGGTAACATCTGGCAAGGCAAGAGTTTGCTTTTTCAGTTTATTTCCATCAAACTCAATAAAAGGGCTTTCCGGTTTTGAAATTTATTGTGCGTGTGCCAGTCTTAGACACATTAATTTTCGGGTTTTTAAATTCCGTTCAAAAATCTAAACCATTGACTATCAAGAGGCTCAAGACTCACAATGAATATACATTAATTTCTGTCAAAAGCATTGTATTTTGCGTCTTCAAAATAGTATTTTTTATTCATTTCTCAGTGATGAAAAATAAATAAATAAATAAAAATATAAATTAAATTAAAAAATAAAAATAATAAAAATTCATTTAAAAATATTGATGGCTTGAGTATTACGTATCTTGAAATAGGTTTGTGATATATTACGCATAGAGGAAGGTAAAAATAAACTGCGCTTTAATATTTTTTTAAAAAAATATATAATTTTACTGATTACATTTCTGCTGTCACTCATGAGTGTATCAGATCAATAGTCCATCAATTTTTTTGAAAGACGTGCATAGACATGTTTTATGTAGAAAAACATCTCTGTGCACGTATTTTAAAATCTTCTCAAAAAATTATAATAAC
Organism: Caerostris darwini; assembly: GCA_021605075.1. Lineage (NCBI taxonomy): Eukaryota > Metazoa > Arthropoda > Arachnida > Araneae > Araneidae > Caerostris > Caerostris darwini. Next base: position 82,230 of record BPLQ01005149.1, read on the forward strand.
ACAACTATTTTGAAGCTTTATATAGCATTTAATATTACATTTTAAGAAAAAAAATTAACATTATGTAGACATAAGTAATTTGAAAATAAAAATGATGTAAATATTCATTGTATTGTTGACCAGCATTATACTGTAACAATTAATTTTGAATTTAGCTCCATTTCTTTTAATTTAAATATGGAAAATATAATAGAATAGGGTTTGTTGATGCATGTAGTATCGGAAATCAAGAGTAATTGGTCTAATGTCCTGGTATTGCTTCCTTAGTCGAACTACTTGGTGGGAGTTTTCCGGGTTTTTCTCCCATACGATATATGGTGGGATAGTTCCCCATAAAAGTCCCCCCGAAAGGTACTGACGTCCTTCTTCAGCGTCACGGAGCCAAGTCAGACTTCTACCTACGGGTGCTCCATCGCAATAGAAGCTGCTCCCCACGCTCCCGTCTTTCCATGAGGGATACGTTAACAACAGATAAAGTAGTAGGAATATCTGAAAATTGTAAGAAAAGAGACGAAGAATAATTGAGGAGAGGGCATCGCCTTCCGTGTGGACTTTTAGGGGTAACTATCTCGCATTCTCTTATCATAGGGGAGAAAACCCGGAAAACTCGCAACAGGTAGCCAAACTATCGACGTTAGACGTCTGTACAAATTGTTGCAATCGTCATTGAGACTTCTAATTTCTGAAAGCAATGGACGGCACCAGCGGATTCACCCTCGCCCTCTTGCAGGTTAATAGCACATATTGCCACTGGACCAAGAGTGAGGCGCTCGCTAACATAGGGACATGAATTAAGCTCAATTCAGCACATTGAAGTTGGTGCCAGAAACTGAATTTATATCATTATTTATTATTTAAATTTTATTATTATTATTTTAATTTTTTTACACTTAAAATTTATGGATATTGTTTTGGAGAGCGGGACCGGACCTTGACTACTTTCAATTTTTTAAAATTTCTTTCACGAGCTTTTTAAATTTCTTTCACGAGCTTTTCAAATTTCTTTCGCGAGCTTTTTAAAATATCTTTTTCGAGCTAATAGTCGTTTTAAATATCTTTCACGAACTTTTTTATACATACTATTTATTTAAATTTCTTTCACGCGCAAATAATTAAATAATTAAGTAAAGATCGGTAAAATTGTTCTAAAAGATCGTCAGGTGAAAGCAAAGACAATTTCTTTTGAAGGTGAAAACAAGATTTTTTAAGAAAAGAAAATCGTTTGGAATTTTATAGTTTTTCATTTTTTAATATTGCTTTTATACGTTTTGTTTTTATATTAAATTATAAATTTTATGGGTAACCCGTATATCGGGCCAGCCAGTTACAATTTTTTTTCTTTTTCCTATTTCGTAATCATTGATTAATGTAAAGAATTTTAATTTTTAAAAAGAAAAATTAGAAAAGAAAACTCTATGCATTTAAATTTAATTTAAATAAATTTCAGTTTTATTTGGAAAAAATTCTTAATCTGCTTAAATTTGCTTTTAGGAAGTCGTAATAAATCAAAATTTTCGAATAAATAAAATAATTTTCGATATTTTATTTTTATTCATTCGTTCATTTGTTTATTTTTCAAAATAAAATGAGTTCATTTCATTAAATTAACTCTGTTTGAATGAAATCTTAGAGTGCCTTAAATCAAATAAATAAACAATATAAGAATTCTATTTGAATAAAGTAGATTATTTTAATTAAGTTTTTTCTTTATGCTGTTAATTTTATTAACTGAATGAAACAAGTAACATATTAATTATTTTTATTTTTTGTTTATTTAATTTGGATAGTTTAATTAAAAGAAAAGTTAAAATTTATTTCAATCTAAATTAATAATTCGTATAAGTTTTCATAGTTGCAAATGACAGCCCTTTTATTTTTTTCCCCAATTTAAATGAAGTTTACGCAATGGTCCGATAGATGGCACCGTGAAAAGCAAAACCCTTTCCATCAGAGCTGAATCTCTTCCAAGTTCAGTAAACATACGAGATCGTTTAGATCTCACCATGTGCTCCGTGTGGGTCACAAGCGGGTTGTTATCTGGCGCTGAAAGACAGCGTGGCCTTTATTGATTAGTGACTTTTAACGAGCAAAATTTCAGAATTGTTTTCACTTTCTGCCACTCAACCTTGTTTCTTATTTCGAAAGTGGCCAGACATTTATCTAGAAAAATTTAACTTTTTGAAAAGTTCTGCTAGAAAGCTATAACTCATTCGGAATTTTTCTTTTTTTAAATATTCTATTTGAAAGAATTCTGAAATATACTTTGTTCTGAAACTTGAGTTATTCTGAAGATTCTGGCCATGTGTTCCTGTGAATGTTAGGTCTTCTTATTAATATTCTTCTGTGAATTATTAAATCGAAATACTAGTTCTAAAGAATCTTGCCATGGTTAAAGATTTTTGAATTTGAATTAATTTATAAAAAATAATTAAAAAGTAATGGCGACTGTGTCTTTAGAAGGATTTCTTGTGCACTTTCTGCACAAGGCAGAACAAACTCGCACTGAACTCAACAGAAAGAAGACAATGATTGTGGAACTTCGCACACTGGAATTCTGGCGGGCAATAATTGCTGAATGTTTGGCCACATTTATTTACGTGTTTCTAGTCTGCGGCTCGCATGTCATGTGGCCCATGTATTCCATCAACACCTTGACCAAATCTTTTGCGAATGGCTTGGCCATGGCCACTGCTGCCCAGTGCTTCGGACACATATCTGGAGCTCACGTGAATCCTGCTTTTACTTTTGCGATGCTGGTCATTCAAAAAGTGACACCACTTCGAGCTTTCTTGTACATCACTGCACAATGTGGAGGTGCCATAGCGGGTGCTGCACTGCTATATGGGTAAGTAGTACTATGAATAGTTTGTTATTTAATTAAAGGGGCCGATTTCATTCAATGTAACTGTACTAATTATTATTGTCTTTGGTTTAAAAAATTAAACCTTGCGTTACTGTGCCATCTAACGATAATTAGTGGAACTGGGGAAACTTGGGGGGAACGTCTTGAAATCATTCACATTTTATTTAATCTCTCTGTTAATAGTACAAATCTGATTCGAAGGCTTTTAAAAATCCTAATAATGTCTAAAAAAATTCAATCCTAATTTGATATTACTTACTTGATGCAATATGTATAATTAAAAAGAACAAAAACTACTAAAAAGTGATTACTACTAACTACTTGAAAGTTTTAAATTCGATAATTAATCATGTACAATTGGGTAACAATTTCGATTATAATATATTTTTTTTATCCTTCATTCGATTTTACTACAATATCAAGAATAATAAGGAAAAAAATCGGGTTTCGGTATTTAATTAAAAAGAATAAAAACTACTAAAAAGTAAATTCTACTAACTATTAGAAGGTTTTAAATTCGATAACTAATAATATAGAATTAGGGAAGCATTTCTATATGTACTATTTTGTCTTCCATTCGATTTTACTACAACATCAAGAAGAATAAGGAAATAAATCACGTTACTTTATTTAATTAAAAAGAATAAAAACTATTAGAAAGTAACTACTACTAACTACAAGAAAGTTTTAAATTCGATAACTAATCATGTAAAATTGGGTAAGCATTTCGATATATAGTGTTTTAATTAAAAAATAATCAATTAAGAATTTTCTATATATAGTCCATTTGATTTTACTACAACATCAAGAATAATAAAGAAATAAATCACGCTTCGGTATTTAATTAAAAAGAATAAAAACTAACTAGAAATTAACTACTACTAACTACTAGAAAGTTTTAAATTCGATAACTAATCACGTAAAAGTGGGCAAGCATTTCTATATATATTGTTTTGTTTACTTGAAAGTTTTAAATTCGTAACTAATCATGTAAAATTGGGTAAGCATTTTGATATAGATTGTTTTGTCTTCCATTCGATTTTACTACAACATCAAGAATACATGGAAAATATATAACATTTCTATATTTCAGGAATTGAATAATATAATTATAAAAATTAAAGTAACTGCGTTTTGAAAAAAATAGACAAAAGTAAATTGTTTTCATATTTCCAAATAACATAACATCAATTAATATTTCAAGATTTATTTAATTTTTCTTTAAACTTTAAGTAGTTGAAATTTAACATACTGTTGAACTGACTGTATCGGAAAAATGTATATTTATTGAGATCCTTTGAAGTCTTTGATTTATCTACTGTTTTTTATTTACTGAAGACATATCAAATAGAATCTTTCCACATGACTTGATATAGGAATCTTGCCTAAAACCATTTTTATGTTTTAATTTGTGAAATTTCTGCGGAACGTTTTTGAAGAGGTTTTTATTATTCTTTACTCAATCATGTCATTTATAGTACATCGTTTAAAGAAATAAATGGATAAAAAATAATAGAAAGATTGAGATCAAAATTTCGGATTATTGGATAATAATAGAGGAAATGTAATTATCCATTTCAACAAAAAAAATTAATCTGTTAATATTTGATGTATAATGCAATTTTCAATTTTGTATAAATACTTTAAGTATTTTGATAATTACTTCTGATAGAAATTCATTAAAAAATTATACTTTTTAATATTAACCAACAGAAAAAAAATGTTTCAAACTTTTTTTTTCAAATTATCTAATATTTATTGACAATTATTGAACGAATCTAAAGAATATTCATTACCAATATTAACGAACAGGAAAAAAAAAACAAAAAAAAAAACGTTTTACATTTTATTTTTCAAATTATCTAATATTGACAATTATTGAAGGATTACGAATCTAAAGTATATTAACTACGAATATTAACGAACAGAAAAAAAAGAGTTTTACATTTTTTTTTTTCAAATTATTTAATTTTTATTAACAATTTTTGAAGAATTTGGAATACCTTGTTGAAAATATATTTATAATTTTTGCTGTGAAAATTGAATCGACTACTTTTCTTGTTCAATGCTATCTAAGCAAAAAATGATTTTGTGATAATTTATTGATCCGAAATTCTGTAAAAAAAAATCTATTTGAATTACATTGAGCTAGTTTTTATATCTTGGCTACAAAAATAATTTCTGATCAATAAATTAATAAAAGAAATTATTATTATTTAATTTTATTTAAATTTATTTTAACTTCAACAGATATGATTCGATGACATCTGAGTTTGATTAAATATCATAATACATTTCTTAATTTGTCGAAAAGTATATATTAAGAAAGTGAAATAAGAATTCATACAATAAATATCACACAAAGACATTCTATATATTATAAAAGAAATATAATTTTCATATGAGACGAAAGCAAAGACGATTTGCAAAGACTTTTATTAAACAACATTTTTAACACCGCCAATATCAGGCATTTTAATAGAAACCAAAGATTGAATAACTCACAGCAAACACATATCCAAAAGCAAAATAAATATCAAATTTTTATAAACCGAATAAAATGTAAAATAGTAATAATATAAAACAAATTTAAAATGTTTTTATATAAAATCAAGTTAAATTTTATCAATAACGATTGATAATGAAATTTTAGAATGTATGCAAAAGTAGAAAATCACGTAATGTCCATAACATTTCATGCTCCTTAAATACATTGTCAGTGGATAAAAGAAATGAATAAATTCACTAATTTATGCTTAAAGTTATTTAATTAAATATAAAAACAGAATGCAGAGTTACTAATCATTGTTATTTCATTTAAAATTAATTTAATATTCTACGTTCTTTGGGCTATGATATCTGATCATATTATTAATGCAATTACATAATTGATCAAGCAACATTTAATTAAACATTAATGAATATAAAAAGAATTTATCAAGATGATATTGATTTTTTGGTGTATTAAAAAAAAAAAAAAAAAAAAAAACTACACACATTTTAGCAAGTTTAGTTAATTTTTAAGAAAACTCTTCCTGTTATTTATTAAATTATTTTAAAAACAAATTCATGTACAAGGTAAATAATTATATCGTGCTATTTAGTTTTAACTATATATTTTTTAACTTTTTGTTTTTAAAAACCTAATAGAAAATTAGATATAAAAATCTTCACAAGTAAAATTTCTCTACCGTAAAAATATAAAGCATTTGATTAAGAATATATTTTTAATTTTATTTACTGTTTTTAAATAAATCTAATCTCGTAAAGATAATTAAGGAAGTATAAATTTTAATTTTGTGCGACTCGCCATTTTGAAATACTTTCATTCGAAATCATTTTAAATGTTGAAACCCCAGCTTTGTGCTTTGTTCTGTAAATTAATTCAAACTCCACCTCTATCTTGTTCTATCGAGCAGCTGTTTTTTTCCTATTTATTTTCTTTTTTTTTACATCTATCTATTCTTATTATCGATTTCTTACTTTAAGATTCATGAAAATTTTGGATTATATATTTTTTCGTGTATATAGATTCATCCGCTACTTCAAATGATATTAGTTAATGAATCGTTTTTTTTTTTATTTAACGATCACGTGATTTTTTTTCTCCAATCAGGTAATTCTTCAAAATTACTTTTAAAAAAATATTAAAATGAGTTCTTAAAAAACTCATTTTCTTCTAATAAATCGTATCTTAATCATATTGTTTTATTTAATATTCCGCAAACCTTAATTTAATTTGTCCTTATTCTATCTTTTAACTGACAATAACTGTTTTCCCCCAGCAATCATTTTAACTTTTTATTGTTTCTCAACATTCTTAACGGCGTCTTTCATTTTTTTATTCTTTCTACTAAAATAATACGTTTTACAGAAGTTGCAGTTTGTCAGTAAAGAAAAAAGAATCTCTCGAACATAATTCTATTTATTGCTTGATTTATTATTGTAGCTCCTTTTGACGAGGAAGATTGTACCGCCAAAATAATGAATATTTTATTGCCAGATATATCTTTTTGAATATCGTTTGCTAAAATAAATTTCAAGTTGATGCTTGTCATTCATTTTTGATGAGTTGTTTATTTTACTCACGTAGATAGGAAATAACGCGGATATAAAAAGTGTTATTTTTAATTTAAAAAAATTTTTTTTTGAATATTTTGACTAAATATTTAATATACCTTTATTTTTTCTTTTATATTCGCAACGTGCATGGATATATTGCTTTTAAACGGAGTTTTCATCAAAATTTGTACACACACGCATACGTGATTATTATTATGTTTTCAGAATTTTGTTTAGTACAAAATGGAAGCAAATATATTTTATAAATTATCACTAATTAAACCAGTGGTTTTCAAAGTGTGCGCCTTAGAATATGTATCCAGGTATAAAAATAAATATAGTTATTTTTTTTTTTTATCAAAGGCAGCTTTCATTATAAACAACTAACCTTTCTGACTGCTTTTTTCTTTTTCTTTTATTCACATAAAAAATGCCAAACAGAGATAATAATCAAAGAATGTTTCCGAGAAACTAGTAGCTGTCACTTTCATGATTGGCTGCTATTAGTGTTAGCATTAAAGTGACTTTCATTATTAAAAAAATTCCACTGCAGTCTATGAGACTCTGCCGTTTGTAAGTCGTGGAGTTGATCACTTAATATTAACTGATATTGTAGAACTAGTAGTTATATCTACTAGTTGTGGATTAAGAATTAAACATAAGGAATTGTCTTTTGAAAACCTTCTTTAAAAAAAAGAATGCCTGATAATATCTATAAAAAAAATTGAAACTTTTACTACAATTCTCAACTAATAAGAAATAATATTTCATACCCTCAACAAAATTAAGTGCAAAAAGTGAGGAAATCTTCAATGTATTGGCGAGAAAATGAGAGTTTACCTTTCATCCCAAA
>BPLQ01005149.1:103207-200212 GCA_021605075.1 Caerostris darwini
AAAAATCTATATGAATATAGTTCTGATGAAAGTTCTCGAGATGAATATAGTTCTGATGATATATCTGATGAAAGTTCTCGAGATGAATACAGTTCTGATAATATATCTGATAAAAGATCTCGAGATGGATATAGTTCAGATGATATAACTAATGAAAGTTCTCGAGATGAATATAGTTCTGATGATTTATCTGATGAAAGTTCATGAGATGAATATAGTTCTGATTCTTATCGCAATCCGATTTGAATCCAAATGTCAAAATTCATACTTGAATGTATATAACAAAAAAAGTAATAAAACAGGATAAAAACTTATCGACCACAACTCTAACATGCATATTTTGTTATTTTAGTCCAAAAATAAATATTCCGATATTAAACTGTACTTGAATAAATATTAATCCATTTAGGGTTTAACTTTATCCTCATTGCATTTAAAATAAAATAATTTGCTGCAATAATGTATTCCTTCTGTAGTTCGTTTATTTATTCAGAACGTATATTCGAGTTTAAAACACTGGTTGCTGATATCCAGTACAAAGCAAACATCGCTGTCCAAATTCAAGAATGCCACTACTACCTCGATATTTCCATGTAATCACCCAGAGGAGCAAAGAGCTATTCCGTCGTATTCCTGGCCAATGTCCAAACTTGAAGCCAAAGCAAACAATTTTCTACTGTCGACCGGAATTATTCCCCCATTCTCTTTATGTCCCTCTCGAATACCTTAAAACAATTCCAAAGAACGAAAGAGAGAAAAAACAAAAGGTCTGAGCACCTATCGTTCGTAAAACAATAAAGCATTTATTTTTTCGTTAAATTGGGTCCGCTGGAACTATTAAGGTTAACATTAAAGTAAGTAGCAGTTTTCGCCATTAGAGAGAGAGCAGTGCTTCAACAATCTCTGTTTATCTTGGAAGCGGAATTAATGTACAGGAATTTCCAGGAGGGTTGTTATTCAATGAATATAGTTCATAGAATATAGTGAATATAGTTCCGATGATATATCTGATGAAAGTTCTCGAGATAAATGTAGTTCTGATGATTTATCTGATGAACGTTCTCCAGGTGAATATAGTTCTGATGGTATAACTAATGAAATTTCTCAAGATAAATATAGTTCTGATGATATATCCGATGAAAGTTCTTGAGATGAATATAGTTCTGACAACATATATGAAAGTTATCGATATTAATATAGTTTTGATTATACATCTGATGAATGTTCTCGGGATGAACATAGTTCTGATTATACATCTGATGAAAGTTCTCGGGATGAACATAGTTCTGATGAAAATTCTCGAGATGATTATAGTTCTGATGAAAGTTCTCGAGATGAATATAGTTCTGATTATATATATAAAAGTTCTAGAGATGAATACAGTTCTGATTATATATATGAAAGTTCTAGAGGTGAATATAGTTCTGATTATATATATGAAAGTTCTAGAGATGAATACAGTTATGATGTAAGTTCTCGAGCTGAATATAATTCTGATTCTAATCTCAATCCGATTTCAATCCAAATGGCTAAATTCATACTTCAATTTATATAATCAAAAAGAAATAAAACAGGATAAAAGAACTTATTGATCACAACTCTAATAGTGCATATTTTGTATTTTAGTACAAAAAAGGTTCCGAAATCAAATTGTATTTGAATAAATACTAATCCATTAAGGGTTTAAATCTCCTTGGTACACTTAAAATAATTTACTGCAATAATGTATTTCTTCTATAGTTTATTTATACATTGTATGTATATACAAGTTCAAAACACTGGTTGCTGATATCCAGTACAAAGCGAACAAAGCTGCTTATCGCTGTCCGAATTCAAGAAACAGCAGGAATGCCGCTACTACCTCGATATTTCCATGTAGTAATCACCCAGAGGAGCAAAGAACTATTTCGTCGCATTCCTGGCCAATGTCCAAACTTGAAGCCAAAGCAAACAATTTTTACTGTCGAACGGAATTATTTCCCCATTCTCTTTATGTTCCCTTAAAACAATTCCAAAGAACGAAAATAAATAAACAAACGGAAAACACCTATCGTTCGTAAAACAATAAAGCATTTATTTTTTCGTTAAATTGGGTCCGCAGGAACTATTAAGGTTAACATTAAAGTAAGTAGCAGTTTTCGCCATTAGAGAGAGAGAGCAGTGCTTCTCAACAATCTCTGTTTGTTTATCTTGGAAGCGGAATTAATGTACAGGAATTTCCAGCAGGGTTGTTATTCAATGTTAAAATGTATTTAGCATCCCCTGTATTTTGATTTATGGTCTGCCAGCTGCAGATGGTGGACACCAGAGGATTAGCTGATTCTATTTATAAATAGAGAGGTAGCGATGTCTCTTAGAAGTCGCTGTGGGATATTTTCTTCTTTTTACAGTGCTAAGTGATGTATATTTTTACGGTATTAATGTGATGCATAATAAAATTATATATTTTCCGAAATTTATTTTGTAAAATATCTATTAATTATTTTTTAAGAATTTATTAGATCATATCATTTTATAGGAAAGATTATAAAATTAAAGAAAAGATTTTAATGAATATGCATAAGAATATGTAATATGTATATTGCAATGCTAAGTGATATATAACGAAATTATATATTATTCATAATTTCTTATTATTCTATAGTAATTTTACTAGCTAAAAAGTATTTCAATCAATCAATATATATATATATATATATATACATATTTGCAGTGCTAAGTGATATATATATATATATATATATATATATATATATGATATTAAAGTGACGTATAACAAAATTATATATTATACATGATTTCATAGTATTTTATAGGATTTTTTTTAGTTATAGAAAAGCCTTTCAATGAATATCGTTGAATTTTTGAATAAGCATTGATAATAATCAATATTTTTTTAAATAAATATTTCGTATGAAATTATAAATTGTTATGTGTTAAACAATTTAGTTTTTAAAATTAGTTTCATGAAATAAAATATTTGTTTTTTTTTCTTTTTACCACAATTTGTTCTTAATACACACACACACAAACATACATACAATTTTGAAAATTATTTATCAAATATTTATTTTATTTATTTATATGCAATAAAAAATAATAATATAGTAAAAATAAATTAAAAATTGGCATATATTACAGTAAATTAATAAGTATTTTATTATTCGGTTGAAATTTTATATTAGCCTTGCACAAAATTATCATCGATTTTTTAATATTCACGACTATAAATTTTTTTCAGGAATATAAGTTGATACAAAGAGATTTGTGCATTTTATTGTATTATCTAGCAACATAAGATTTAGTTTGTTGAATAAAGTTTTAAAATTTCGTTTTGGAAATTCCTTTAAATATGTACGAATATTTGAAAGTTAAGTTTCTTCTATAATTAACTTCTTATTAGTAAACTGAATTGATATTATTGTGTTAGAGGCGATGATTAAATAAATAAAAAATGACGTAGATAGGTTTATTTGAATAAAAAAGTAAGAACTAAAATACTCGAAGAATATTTTGTTCAACGTTTTATAAAGTATTGTGAAATAAAATATTAGAATTTTTATTAATAATGCGGTGATCCTAAGTGATATTTGATGCTTTACTCTTTCATCAATATCTGAAAGTCTTTCAAAAACATTATCTCACTTATGGATTTTTAAGGGACCTATAACATGGCTGACCTTCAGAAAAACTGTGGACCTCTATCTTAGCCATTTAGTGGGCCTTTTTTGGTATTCTATTACCCAGAATATTAAAATATTTCTTAACAGATTCAAAAAAACAAAAGGTTAATTTAGATCGTTTTATCCTTTCATACATTTGAGACAAAAATTCCTCCAGAAAAAAGTCTAAAATTCATGCTCCCATAAAATAGGATGTCAGAACAGCGGAACCAATCAAAGTAATTACACACCTCGACACCGAACTTTCCTTTTCTTCGACTGCTGAAATTAATCCCGAAACGATGTGAAAAGCTCTCATCGCTGTCAACTTGCGACTTGTTTTCCTCGTTGGGTGAACTTCTCAAGGTCATTCGCTTTCATTCGCGGAGCGAAACGACAACTCGCTTTAATCTCTTACAGCTCACATGTTAATTAAGTTCCTGAGAAAGTGTTTTCTGAAGATTTCAGAAATATTGTGTAAGGAATTTTTATGAAAATGGACACTTTTTTTCCAGAAAACTGTTTCGTAAATATGTAAATACTTGTTCGTAAATATGTAAATACTTGTTCATAAATATGTAAATACTTGAGACTTAATTTACTTGATGATTTTTGAAAATAATTCACATGTTTTTTTAGAATATTTACGCATTAGCGTGTTATAGATCTTCACTATCGTAGACATATCGCCAATCGCATAAAATCGTATAATCGTATAATCAGAAATATAATCTGAAAAATGTTTTGTTGCTTAACAATTTTTTTATATATATAAATATATTTTTTTTTGGATAGATTAAAAAATGGATAGTTTTTTCCAAAAACCCGTTTTGTAAATATGTAAATATTGACATCAATTTTAATAATGGTATTTTACGTGATGATTTTTAAAGATAGTTCACATGTTTCTTAGAATTATTACACATTAGCGTGATATAGACATTAAATTGTTGGTGATCTATCACAATGAAAATATATCGCCAATCTTATAAAAAAAAATCCCAAAATATAACCGTAAAAATGTTTTTCTTACCTTTATTATAAAAAAATAAAAAAATTAATTTTTATATCTGATGTTTTGCTGCTTATAATATTTATTATATGTTTAGTAAAACACATTTTTGGGGCCTGATGGCTGAATGACTAGCGCTCGGTGCCACAAGTTTCGGATCCCGGCTGTTTCGATCCCGGATGTTCATAGTGGTTTGGAATCCACTTTGAACCGTAGGTCCTGGTCTAATATGACTGTTAGGCGTAGGGCTAACAAACTTACCGCGTAAAAAGAAAACACTGCTTGAAACAGTCTTGAAATCTGCCAGTAGGCAGATGGTCTTGGGCCATTATGAAGAAGAAAACACATTTTTAGCGTAATATTGTAAATTTTTATTGATTGTTACACAAAAAAGGGGGAAAAAAAATAAAAATAATAAGTGACCATAAATATAGAGGTTGATATTTTCAGCAATAAAATAGCTGCACTTTTTTTTATTAATCAAAATATCTAATTTTTAATACACAAGAATACCCTGTTTTATTTGGGGCTCGAATGGCCGAATGTCTAGAGCTATGGCGCTCGGTGCTATAGATTTCGGGTTTGAGTCCTGGCGCTACTATGGATGTTTGTAAGGGTTTGGAATCCACTTTAAGCAGTAGGTACCGATCTCATATGACTGTAGAGCGTCACGTTGCCAAGTCAGGTTTCTACCTACGGGTGCTCTATCACAACAAAAGCTGCCCCCTTTCCGTTCAACAATGTGTCCATACGATTTCGTGGGCATGATATAGATGTCTACCAAGTGGGATAAGAAACAACAACAATATTTTGTTTCTCGAATTGTGTTTTTAACAAGTTTTTTTTGCGATTGAATTATTTTTTATTTTGTTATTAATTCATCAAAAACTAATAATAAAATTATGTTTTTCTTATTTTCATATTCAGAAATGTTTTTGCACATTTTACTTTAGATCAAGAATTTGAAAGCCTGTTATTTTATTTTAGGAACGTAATAATAATAATAAAAATATTTATTAAAGTATTTTATGCAGTGAACCGGATCTTCTTAAAAATATATATAAGCTGTGAGATTAACTGTTCTTCCGGTAAAAAAAAAAATGGAATCTTTTAATATTAAATAATCCTTTGACTTCCTCGCTGATTCTGTAAAGGCTATTATTTACTTAGCTCAACAAGCATGCCTACCGACGCTTTATTTTTTTTTCTTAAATACATGCTTAAAATAAGAGGTGTATTGGATTAAAATGTTTTTTTAATTCAAATGCGTCTGAAGAGATCAGGATGAGGCGGAAAAACTAAGTATATGTGTGAACTTTGGCAATGTTTTTATCAGCTTAGTTGGCTTTGCTCTGATAATTTTAGTTTTATGTTTATTGGATGAGAAAAAATTTAATAAGTTCAAATCATCTTTCGTAATAGAAGACAATTGTTTTGGTTTTATTTCTTTGAAATTATGTAGCACAAAATTAGAGGAACACATAGTTGAGGGTAAATCGATGATTAGAACAAAAAACAATTAACATATGTAAATTTCTATTAAAAGAGTGTAATTAATGTTTTATTTTTTCAATATTTGATTTATTTGTTTTAGCATTAATAATAATTATTTGTATGAGTTTGTGCCGTAGAACCGAATCTATAGAGTGCTGTAGAATAAAATCTGCAAAACGCGATACAAATATGAACAATAATTGATTTGTTTTATCAGCAATAATGAATATTTGTATATATTTATTCTGTAGTACATTAACCAAATCTACAAAACTTTGTAAAAAAATCAGCAATAAGTGAATTACGTGCTTTTTTTTTTCAGTGTATGTGCTTTATTTATAAAGCATATGTGTGAACTTCGGCAATGTTTTTATTAGCTTAGTTGGATCTTCTCTGATAATTTTAGTTTTATGATTATTGGATGAAAAAAAATTTAATAAGTTCAAATCGTCTTTCATATTAATAGAAGAATTAATCTATTTTGGCTTTATTTCTTTGAAGTTTTGTAGCACAAAATTGGAGGAATGCAGAGGTGAGGGTAAATCGTGGATTGGAGTATAAGTTTTTACATTATTTAACAATTGTTATTTTTAATTCAAAGAATGCAATTATTTTTTTAGTTTTTCAATATTTGATTTATTTATTTTATCAGCAATAATGGAAATTTGTATAGGTTTCTGAAGTGGAACTAAATCTATAGAGTGCTGTAAAACCAAAATATACAAAGCGTTGTACAAAAATTGGCAATAGATTTATTTTATCAACAGTAATGGATATTTGTGTAAGTTTGTGCTGTAAAACACTAGCCAAATATATAAAACTGTTTACAATAATCAGCAATAATTGATTTATTTGTTTTATTAGTAATAATGGATATTTGCATAAGTTTGTGTTGTAGAACCAAATCTATAGAGTTATGTAGAGCCAAACCTACAAAGTGTCATACAAAAATCAGCAATAAATCATTTATTTTAACAATGATAATGTATATTTAAAGCTTGTGCTGTAGAACATTAATAAAATCTACAAAGCGTTGTACTAAAATCAGCAATCGTTGATTTATTTTATCAACAATAATGAACAATTGTTAAGTTTGTGCTGTAGAACATTAGCCAAATCTAGAAGACTTGTACAAAAATCAGAATTAATTGATTTATTTTATCAACAACAATGGATAATTTTATAGGTTTGTGCTGGAGGACATTAACTAAATCTACAAAACTATGTATCAAAATCAGCAATAATTGGTTTATTTTATCAAGAATAAATTATTAATTATATGAATAAGCTTGTGCTGTAGAACATTATCCAAATCTACAAAGCGTTGTACAAAACTCAATAATCAAAAATAAAAAATCAATAACAAAAATAAAAAATCAATAATTTATTTATTTTATCAAAAATAATGGATATTTGTATAAGCTTGTGCTGTAAAACATTAGCCAAATTTACAAAGAGTTGTACAAAAATCAGTTATAATTGATTTATTTTATCAGCAATAATTGATATTTATATAAGTGTGTGCTTTAGAACATTAACCAACCTACAAAGCTTGATACAAAAATGTTTTTAAAAAAATTTCTCACCATTAAAAAATTGTTCGAAATTATAAAAAAAATAATAAAAAACTCTATTGATTTTTTATATTTAATGTTTAAGTGAGATTTTGTATTTCCTTTCAATTTTTCCGTTTTATAAAAATTTCCGGAAACAAGTTTTTTTATCTGCATCATTTTTATCATATTTTTTATTATTGTATGGTTAGAATTCTGTTTCATATTATACAGAATTTATTTTATCAATAAGAATGGACATTTATATTTGTGCTGTAGAAGAATAGTCAAATCTACAAAGCGTTGTACAAAATATCAGCCATAATTGACTTATTTTACAAACAATAATGGATATCTGCATAAGTTTGTGGTGTAGAACATTAATCAAATCTACAAGGTGTTTTACAAAAATGTTTTTAAAAAATTCTCTAGGTTAACTATTCGGAACAAATAACTAATTAAAAAAATCCGTTAACTAATTAAGAAAAACCACAACAGTAGTGGATATCTTCTTATTCTTGATATTTTCTTAGTTTTTATATTTAATGTTTAAGTGAAATTTTGGATTTCCTTTTAATTTTTCCGTTATACAAAAATTTCCCGTGGAAAAGTTTTTTTTTTTTTTTTTTGCATCATTTTTTTTTTAACAAAATAGTTTATAAAAGAACTGCAGTTATTTTCCTTTACATTATACTTTATTATTTGAAATGGGATATTTCTAGTGTAATTAATGCTTATTTGTTAATCTAAATAATATATCCTAATCTATTTCATTAAAAAGCATTTTTGCATATAAAATTAAAATTACATGTAATCTATAGCTGAAACGATCAGCTAATTCTTGAAGGTAGGTTTATTATTTAATATTAAATAACTTTATAATATATACATATGACCCAACTAACCATGAATGATTTATGAATAAATTCAACTCAGATAAATTATATATTAAATTTATCATTGCACATAAATCATGTAAAGGAAACGATAGACTTTCCATTAACTTCCTCTGACATTTAAACGGAGTTAAATTTATGCCTAAACTGGAACCTGACGTTATTGGCTACTGTCCGTGGTCTGCTTCAAAGAATGGACTTGGGGATATCTGAGTGTGAAAGGATGTCTTTCCCTGGAGGACTTTTCAAGAGGAAATGACTCGCATTTGTGTTCATTGATCGCTAATCAATACATCACGTAGAAGAATGGCAGTCTAGATAGCGAAAATCGATGTTCGATAAAACAGTAATTTAAAGTTTGTAGAGATAGCTTAAAGCGTGTGATTCTTCACTGGAAGGATAAGGATGGTTAATCAGATTTTATGCTTGAAGTATTAAAGCATATTTTCTTGGAGATTGTAGGAATAGGATTATAAGTTTAAATTTAATTGTGGGGAGCTTATATTCGAAACTTAGAGAAGAATTTATCTTGTTTATGTCTTATGAAGAATTTATCTTATGTATGCATTGTCCGGTCACAGAAAATAAAACATTTTTAGTTTTCATAAGCAATAAAAAATAAAAAAAATTAAAAATTCGAATATTTTTAAATAATAACATTTTTTAAATAAAAAAAACCTAGTAAAACCTAATAAACTGCTAATTAACTTTTATATGAAATTCAGCAACAACAACAACAATTATATCGCGAAAATTATATTACGATTAACAACAAAAGCTGACAATATTAACGATTAACAATAAAAACAATAAACGCAAGTGATAATATCATCAGAAGCAAAGTATCAAATTGGCACGAGACGCGAAAAGAACTTTTCCATTCGTAATTTTTTAACCAAAATGAAATGAGTGCCATCTAGTGGCTTAAATATAAAGTAACAATAAAGGTTTTTATTTTTAAAAAAATGTAAAAAAGATGTTTCTTCAGATTACAAGAGAAAGAATAATAAATTGTTAAATATATAATGTGAAATTTCAGTGCGTTATATTATTTGACTTGCCCAATTCGGAATCAAAATAGAAAATCCAATTTCCTGTTCAACACATAAGAGATCCTTTATTATGCATCTACATTTAATGATAAAACTGAACAGTCAAAATCATCAGATGTTATGTTAAAATTTCATTTTAAAAGTATTTATTATTATTCATTTAAATTATTTTTATTAAATTATTTTATTTAATTTAAATTATTCATTTATTATTATTCATATTAATCAGTATTATTATTATTCATTTAAAAGTATTTATTATTATTCATTTTTCTTTCATTTTAAAAGTATAAAACAAAATATGCCACTATTGTTTTCGAATAAGAGAACTTTAACTTGAGATCCTTCACCTACATACGTGCAGCAGACTCAAAGTTATTCACATATATTACGAAGAAATTGTTGCACTGAACCCAAATGGTGCCATCACAATTTGAAATAAAGATACTAAGAAGGGCATCTGGAACCACAATTTGGAAGGAACATACCAAGAAGGGAATCTGAGAGATCTCCACCTTTCTCCTGGATCTCTACGAAAGACCTATTCCCGGCATATACATGAGAATTTGCCAATAGATTTCGCTTGATAAATTCGAAACCAAGCTCTTTAGATCTGAAATCAAACTCGATATTTACCAGCCCACTACAGCTCCATTAAAAACAAAATAAATCAAGTACTTGCATTCATTTTTATTAACCACTCAATGGATAACAACTCTTTGATGAAGATTGTTTTAAATAGGTGATAATGATTATTATGGGTACTTACTAAGGGATCTCTCTGAGAAAGCACCTGTAGACTGGAGGTTATAGTCTTCATTTCCTCTCCCTGTAACCTTAAAGAATGTCCATCTACCATATGGGCAACATGACCATCGCTGACATAAGAACTTATATCTTGGCTGCCCTTGTTGCATTAAAACCTAATCTCTCATGAAATCCATAAAATCTTCAAATTATTATTTATATATTTCTACATTATTTGTATAAAGTGATTCATTTAAAACAGTTGTTTAATTACAATATTTTAATTAATATCGAAAAATAATAATTTTACCATTGTATTGTTCATTTCGGAAAATCATTTTTACCAAACAAATGTTCCCTATTTCTTGTAAATGCAAACAAATCCACAATTACAAATGCCTCTGCCTTCTTGTAAACAATAACAAACACCACATTTTGTATTATATATATAGATATATATAGATATACACGAAAGAAACTTGGATTGTAGGCTTTTACTTAAGACACTCGCTAACATAATTTCTTTCCAATTAATTCCAGCCCGATGTGGAATTATGGGCAATGAAAAAGCTGATAGACTGGCCAAGAAAGGAACTTTGATGGAGCAATGCATTCATCGATAGCTTTCATTTCATACTATTAAATTGTTTGTTAGCTTAACTTTTAAAGAAAATTCTCAATCAAGATAGGATTCAACGCGCTATAGATAAGAGATGGAGAATTCTGGGGGATGAGGGAACTATTCACAGTTTTTCAAGAAAGACAGCGGTGACTCTATTTAGACGTTTGACTAGTCATGGCTGTTTACGTGACCACCTCTATAGAATTGGTGTGGTGGATTCCCGAAACTGTGTTTTGTGTGATTCTAATCGTCCTATGACTTTTGAACATTTATATAAATGTAATGCAATTATTAATAAAATAATTAATAATAAATAATAATTAATTAAATAATTGTAATTCAATTAGTAGCAACATTTAAACAAATGTAATTCTCGGTATGAGGACATGATCAAAAAATACTGGAGACACCTTGAACTAATGGTTTAGGAGCCAATGTTCGGCATTGCTAATATATATATATATATATGCATTGTTTACTTTCTTTCTTTTTGGTTGAAAGGGACTCTTAAATTTCCAAAATCATTGGATAAATTGCACGAAACTATCAAGTATAAATGTGTACTGTTTCTGTATAAAAAACATCTCAAATTAAGAGGGGACGTCCTTAGATGCTCACTGGTCAAATGCACGTTTAAAAATGAGATAAATCATAAATTGGACAACTCACCATAAAAAAGGAAATACACATTACAGGAATTGATGAATTATCGTCACTTTATTATTCATGGTATTCTTCTTATTTAGTGACGTAACAGCTCCATGGTGGGCCAAGGCAGACTGCCTATTAGCTGATTATTCGAGACAGAAGATGAATTCTTTTTATGGGGTAGGGTTGTCAACCCTACACCTAATAGTCATATTAGACCGGAACCTACGGTTTAAAGTGGATTCTGAACCACTACAAACACACATGGCACCGGCGGGAATCGCACACGAAGCCTGTGTCACCGAGCGCCAGAATCGTGGTATTAGTAAGGTGATATAGGTGCTATGGTTACACTTCTAATTTCCTTTTTGGTTAAAAAGATATTTAAATTTCCAAAGTCATTGGATAAATTGCAAGAAACGATCAATATAAATTTGTACTGTTTCTGTACAAAAAGCATCTCAAATTAAGAGGTGACATCTTCAGATGTGAGATAAAAGGATTCGGCAAATTTAGTTGTGTGATTCGAAATTTATCACATATTTTTCGTTGTGAGTTATTGAAAAATTGCATGCATATAACACAGCAGTGACTTAAATGAGTAAACAATTTGATAACTTAAAAGATTTTATTTTGTTGGTTATGTGATTATGATTAAAAGTCTGAACAAACTTTAATTTCTTTTTTTCACACACACTTTTCAGAAAACTTTTTTATTTATTTAATAAAACTTTTTATTCGCGATAAATATGGCAGCCTTAAAAAATCCCGCTTCTGATCCAGGATATGATAATTCAACAAAGGAAAAATAAGAAAGGAAAAACACGAGGAAGAAAAACTTTTTCCGTAGTTAAAAAGTTTGTTAACTTTCTCCTCATCTTTTAACCATATGTCACCGCTGTCTCTCAAAATATTGTTCTAACGCCCGTTTTCCCGCCAAGCCATCTTTCACCTGCGCTTCTGCATAATGACCGCGGTGGAGACAAAGGGTCCAAGATGCCGGCAATTACACGACGCCGTTAAAACGGAAGTGAGGTAGGTATAACCGCGCTGTCGTTAAGTTGCATGACGAAATTAGGGCCGGACAAGAAAAAACAATGAGTGGTTGACACCTTTATGAGGGGCCGGGATGAGTTAATGCTGTCTTTTAGCTTTTCACTCGACTGTCTACAACGAAATGTATTATTTTTGTGCAGTGAAAGGATGTTAGTACAAAGTGCAACTATGTTTCATATTACTATGTGCTATGAAGAAAGTTGGGTTATTAGCTAGGTATACAAAGTCTTTAATTTCTAAAAATATAATGCACTCTTAATAAAAACAAGTAATATAAAAAAAAAAAAAATTAAAGTCAATTCCTACTTTTTTTTCACTCTGTTGCAGAAAGTCCTTAATAAATAATTTTCATTCATTTTTTATCTAGCGCCATCTATTGGTAGATATATGCAACTTAAATCTAAAAAAACCCAAGTAAAACTAATTAATTAAATTTAATTACTGAATTAATATTTGAAAAAAAACTGTATTAACATCCATTGTCATGCACTACAAGTTCAAAAAAAAATTATTTGAACTTGAGTGGATGAATAAGAAGTATTTTATGAACGATTGAAAATTTGAACAAGATATATATATATAGGGAGAATGTGAGATAATAGAAGGAATTGAAAAAAAAAGAATGGTTTCTTAAAATTATGTGAACTTATGTACCAAAATTACTATTGTTTCGTCAAATAGTGGATAAAAGATGGCCAAAAACTCCACTAAAATTTGTCATAAATATTTTTTATATTGAAAATCTTTTTTCAAATTTTTTCTGTTTTCATTGCTTGTTAATTTTTTTAACAGGTGCTTCATCAAAATATGGTATTTTACCAGTTTGACAGATAGTAAAATTATAAGAACACAAAATAACTGTACCTATAATTAAAAGAGTCTCATATAAAAAAAGGTAGGTATAAAAATACGTTAGGGAATATTTTAATTTTCGCCTTATTTCAATTCCTTCTATTAGCTCACACTCTCCCTATAGATATCTTGTTCAAAATTTCAATCGCTCATAAAATACTTTTTATTCCTCCACACAAGTTCAAATACATTTTTTTTGTACTTGTAGCGGATGACACTGGATGTTAATACAGTTTTTTCAAATATTAATTCCCTTAATTAAATTTAATTAATTAATTTTAGTTTTTTTTTAGATTTAAGTTGCGTATATCTACCAATATATGACGCCAGATAAACTTAAAAAAATGAATGCAAATTATTTATGAAGGACTTTCTGCAATATAGTGAAAAAAATGTAGGAATTGAGTTAAAAATTTTTTTTTTATATTACTTGTTTTTATTTATATGAAATATGGACAAAACCAGAAAATCTGTAGGTCAGGGGTTCTCAATATATATATATATATATATATATGACCGAGTGACTAGCACTCGTTGTCACGGGTTTCGGATTCGCGTACCGGCGATGCTAAAGATGTTTGTAGTGGTTCGGAATCCACTTTAAACCGTTGGTCCCAGTTGATAAGTTTATAAGTTTATTAAAAAAAAAATCAGTGCTGATAGCACTTTTAGATCTTCTTCCTTTTCGGTACATCAACTAGAAGAAAAGAGGTGAATAATAGCAACAATTATCTTCTTTCTTCTATCACGATGAAACATCCAATGGCGTCAAAACCAATTCCAACTTCCTTTGTTAGATACTCATCAATGACGTATTAGGAAGAATACCTTAGTGAATAAGCTTCATTTATGATAAACCTACTAGTGGAACAAAAAATCATAAGCTTTACAGAAATAAAAATGAATTTGAAGATAAATAGGAAATTAAAGAATCAATTTATATAATCGGCGGAAAGATTACCATTTTCGAAATGGATTTCTGATGCTAAAATAACAAGATGGGACATATTTTAAAATGATGGCTATTTGTTAGATGTCTTTTTCTACAATTACTCTAATGGCAATCTGACATTACCAAAACCATAATCCCAGATTTTTATTGGTTTTTAAATCCAAAAGTGGTTTATAATTATGGTCAAAGCTATTAATTTTCATGAATGCTATTGAAATGTTTTTTTCTTAAATAATTAAATTTTAAATCAGAATACTAATTTTTATCAATAAAACTGTTAACTTAATAGGAAAAAATAATTTCATTCTTTGATTTTAATAAAATAATTGTCCATAAAATTACTTTGGATTATTTTTTGCCATATAATAATCATTATGTAAGTACAAGTCATTTGTGATTTTATGACATAAAACATTTATTTGCTTCTAATTTCTTTTATTTCAAACAGAATTTGTAATTCTTTCATTTAATAATTTTTTTTGTTCTAATGCAGCTGGCAAACACTTAGACAAGTTGTCTTTGATGCCTTAAGATAAGCGTTGCACCAATGTTACTCACTGAGCACTACCCAGGAGGTGCATGTAGCTTGAAAATAAGCTACGGGCGTGGAGTAACCATATACCCATAACACTCTACGATCCTGTTAGACCGGAACCTACGGTTTAAAGTGGGTTCCTTACACCTACAAACATCCATGGCACCGCCAGGATTCTAACCCGAAACCTATGGTACCGAGCGTCAGAGCGCTAGCCACTCGGCAATTCAGGCCCCTTATTGTATAACCTAAAAACAATTATTATTCTTAATTTTCCAATCTTGAGTAAAACATTTCTAGTAATCTCACCTTTATTTAAAAGAAATTATAATATTCACGAATTTAAGCAATTAGCAGCAATATACATCACCTGTATCCCGTTCGGAAAGTGTCCGATCCAAAGGCCACTCCCCCCCTTTTTTTTTGACGATTTTTACCAGCGCTTTTAGCGGTGTTCGCCACGTTCTCCCCTCCTTTGTCGCTTTACGTTCCTTGTGGTTTTCGAGTTCCTCTCTGCCCCCTTAACTTAATAATAATAATAATAATAATAATAATCCAAATAAATAATGATAATCCAAAAATTCACACGAAGAAACAGATTCAAATTTAGACAAGCACACCCCCTGGTCGAAAGCCCGTTTAAAAATGTGATAAATCATAAATCAGACAGCTCGTCATAAAAAAAAAAAAAAAAAAAAAAGTCGATGTACACATTACTGGAATTGATGAACTATAGTCATTTTGTTATTGGTGGTATCCTTCTGCTTCTTCTATGGCAGCAGTCAGGTCAGCTATACGCAGGACGCAGCAGTCAGGTCAGGCTATACGCAGCAGTCAGGTCAGTCCTAGGCCCAATGCTCTAAAGTCATATTAGACCGGGACCTGCGGCTTAAAGTGGATTGCGAGCCACTACGAACATCCGTGACATCACCGCGATTCGAATGCGAAACCGCTGGCACCAGATTCATGATATTAGTAAATTGAATACAAAATCATCGATGCATTACCAAATCCCATGTAAAGCGTGAAAACAGACTGTCACTTGATCATCTGTTTGCAGGTATGGACAGTATATGGGATGCTGTCTTTAAAAAATTCCAAAAAAGTATCGTGTTGTTTGTTGTTTTGTTATTTCTTATCCCACTTGGCTGGCCAAGCCCACGAGCACATACGTACTCATGATTGAAGGGGAAGGAAGCAGCTTCTGTTGTGATGGAGCACCCGTAGGTAGAGGCCTGACTTTGGCTCCGTGACGCTCTTACAGTCATAGGAGACCGGGACCTACGGCTTAAAGTGGATTCCGAACCACTACGAACATCCATGGCACCGCCGGGATTCGAACCCGAAACCTGTGGCACCGAGCGCCAGAGAAAAAAAAATCGTTCCTGCTGATAAGGATGCGTTGGCTTAGCAAAGCATTTCAATAAATATATTTTTCTCTTATAATAAAAATTTGCTTAGATTAATTATTATTAAGCTACAGTTTGTGTGTGTTGCAAATTAGAAAAATATGTTATTAGATTGTAGAAAATCTTCTGTACATTTTTTTTTATGAATAAGTATCAGGCGGAGTGGCTAACGCTCGGTACCACAGGTTTCGGGTTCGAGTCCATTTGAATGTTTGTACCTTGGATGTTTGTAGTGGTTCGGAATCCACTTTAAGCCGTAGATCCCCGTCTAACAGGATCGTAGAGAGTTGCGGGAGTAATGTTACTCCGCGTCCGTAGCTTATCTTCAACCTACACGCACCTCCTGGGTAGTGCCAAGTGAGTAGCGTCTGTGCAGCACTTGACTTAAGGCATTGAAGACAATTGTCTAAGTGTTTGCCAGCTGCATTAGAACAAAAAAAAGTTATTAAGAAAAGAAATAAGAAAATTCGTCTGATTGTTTACTTCTGATCAAAATTGCATAATAATGAGGGGAGGGGCAGGAGGCAAGCCGAAGCAAACAGAACACTATTAATTTAAACAAACGTGAGTTTCTAAAGCCTTAGTTAATTAAACTCAAATATTTATAAATCAAATTTAAGTATACTTTCTATAAAATACACTATAGCCTAGTAAATCACCTTTTGCAATCATAGGTGTTTGCCTATGATAGGAGAAGGTGATTTTATTAAAAGTGACCTTAATTATGAAGCACATGAAAGATAAACAGATGGAGAGTTTGCTATGAAGTTACTATAGAGAGAACAATAATGAAAATTAAATATTTTAGTTTTGTGTTCATAATATTTGTCTCTTAAATGTCTGTTAATATGTAATTTTCTTGTTCACATAAATATATATATATATTTTTTGTTAATTGTTATAACAATTTCGAATTTTTATAATTTATTATAAGTTTACCAATCAAAAATCTCAAGATTGTTGGTAAATTGAAATAAAAATATTAGATAATACTATATAGATTCTTTGCTTTTACTATAGTAAGAAATAATGGATAAAAAAAAATTCTTCAGAAAGAGTGTTATTCTTAACCGATAAAATATATGGATGTATTAACAGATTATAAATGGATTAACATATAAATTATTTATGGAAAAATTTATGAATACCATCTTTTCAGAAATGAATTGAAGAGAAAGTTGGTAATATTTAAGTATGAAAACATTCATATATTTAAGCACACACACACATATATATATATATATATTTGTAGTGAACAGGTTGGAAAACCAGATTGTAACTGGGTGTGGTTGAGGTGAGATACTTGAGGCACAGATTAGAGAACTCACAGCTTTATTGACACACGCACAAACACCACACACATACAATTAGAGACATTCAATATTTAGCATATTTAAAGACAGATAATTATAGATTTGTGGAAGGACTCTACTTCTAAGCGAAAAACCCGCTACTTTGCTACGAGCAGGATGCATGAAATATACTTCTTCTCCGGGTGAGAGTCTGTAGGCCAACTGAGACACAAGATTGCGCTAAATATATTTCCCCTCGGGATGAGAGACTGTTTAAAATAATTTCTAAAATCTATTAACCATTATAAATAAATCTTTTTTTAAGGTAATTAACAAAAATATTCATTGTGATCAAAATGTCCAACAAATATTTTTTAATATATATTTTATGTTTTATATAAAGCTGTATAAGCTATATTCAGCTGTTGTATATTTAATATAAAGCTTTAAGAACGAAAACTAAATCAAAATTCTCTTATTTAATTATTTTTGTCCAGTTTATTCAATTAGAAACTTTTAGTAGATGATGATTTTTTTTACAAAATTGTGAAAATTAAAACTGTATTATATTATTGTTTTAAATTAAAAATTTTTTTTAAATTAAAAAATCTTAACAATTGAAAAAATAATTATACAAAAACACGGAAAATTGACACACAAATGTAATATTTCTCCTAGTTGATCTTAAAGTAAATATGTTCTATGTTATCACAGTTGATTGCTAACATATACATATCTAACATACATTAAATAATTTAAGGAGTTGTAAATTTATCGGTTAAAATTAATCGTTAATTTATATTAGCATTAACGGTTAAAACCGTAAACGAAAATTAACAGATTTTTGAATCTTGAATGTATATAAATACATTTATATGCTACGGATAAATCGAGAACTAATTATAACTTTTTAATTTAATCCCACTTTTAATTAATGCTTAGACTAATTTAATTATTGAATTTAATGTAGCTTTAAGAATTGGAATAAGAATTAAAAAAAATTTCTTTAAGTAATTCGCTAATTAATTATTCTCAAAATGTGCATGCTGTATAAAAAAAAGTGTTTGTGTTAACAAAACTTTTTTTTTTTTTTTATCTAATGAAATAAATCTAAATGTGTAAATTCTTTTTGTAAATTTCTTTACAGAAATTAAAGGAAAATTAAACTGTCAAATGATTTGAAAAGCGTAGAAATAGGCGCAATACTCTTTATTTAAAATATACAGCCACTAAAAATCGATTTAATGTCAGATGTAAGTAAACGACACATTTAACAATGAAACTAAATACAATTTCTTTGCTACGTCCAAATTCAAAACAAATATCTTTACGACTTTCAATTTACATTTTTTTTTCCTTCCCTTAACTGATATTTGAATCGATGACAGTGAAAAAAAAATTTTGTTGCTAATTTTTAAAAAAAAATTGGAATAATAATAATAATAATAATAAAAAATTCTTAACAATTGAAAAAATAAAATAAAAAACATGAAAAATATGACACACAAATGCAATATTTCTCATGGTAGATCTGCCACTAATTATATTCTATGTTACAACTCAAATTAACGCAATTGATAGTTTAGTATTCATGTACATATCGTAGCACACATTGTAAAAATTAAGGGGTTGTAAATTTATCTGTTAAAATTAACCTTTAATTTATACTGGTATTAATGGTTAAAACCCTTAACGAAAATTAAATTTTTTGTTCATCTTTAATATATGTACATATATATGCTATGGATAAATCAAAAACTAATTATAACTTTTTAATTTGATTCCATTTTTAATTAAATGAGAATGATTTAATTATTTCTTTTAATGTAGCTTACAGAATTGAAATAAGAATTTCCCATTTTTTATAAGTAATTTGCTAATTAATTGTTGTCAAAACGTTTATGCTCTATTAAAAAAAAAGAAAAAAAAAGGGTTTGTGTTAACGAAACTTTTTTTTTATCATAAATCTAATGAAATAAATCTAAGTGTGTACATTTATTAAAGAAATTAAAAGAAAATTAAACTGTCAAATGATTTGAAAAGTGTAGAAATGGTGTTGAAATATACAGCCATTGAAAATCGATTTAATGTCAGACGTAAGTGAACGACGCATTTAACAATGAACCTAAATGCAATTTCTTTGCTATGTCCAAAATTCAAAACAAATATCTTTACGACTTTCCATTTACGTTTTTTTTCCTTCCCTTAACTGATATTTGAATAGATGACAGCAAAAAAATAAATAAATAAATAAATAAAAATAAAAATGAATAAATAAAAAAATAAAAATATGAAAAATCAATTCAAACATAATGAAATTCAGAAGAGGGAAAACATAAAATGTTGATGTGTTATTCAGCAAGCAATGCATAAATTTCGGAAATTCACCTGCGCTATCGAATTCCTTTTTATCTCAAATCGCTTAATGGCAAAACAAACAGCGCAGGAACTTTTTTTAAAAAAAATAATTTTAAGAAGAATCTACTGAATTTATTATTTGTGTGCAAAAATTTTTTTTGTTTACATTTCAAATAGTCTAATTCAAGCCTCTGAATGATTCATGAAATGACGAGTTATGTTACACTAAAAAAAAGTCTCGAGGTTTTTTTTTTCTCCATTGTATTTATCATATTTTATATTTTTTATAATATATTTGTGTTAAGTAGCAACGAATCGACGAAAACAAGAAATTAAAGGGGGCGTATATAAATGAAATGTAGGAAATAAATTGGATTACTACTAAAACTAATACTAATTGGAATAAATTCACTAACGCTCTTGCTACTATTCCTGCATTCATTAAAACTGAAATTAATTCTACTGACCAAATTGATAATATAATAGACGATCTGAATACTAATATTACTAATGCTTATAACCTGTCTTCTAAACCTCCTATTAAACATAATACTTACTTTCTTCCTCCGTATATTAAAAGTCTTATCACAGTTCGCAATAGAGCAAGCAAAAATTGGCAACTTTCTCCAGATCCTCAATCTTGCTGTACAATAATGCGCAATCTAAGCTTCGCAATAGTATCAAGAAGAAACAGGACTCTTGGAACTACAAGCTACAAAACCTTACTACTGAAGACAATTCTGTCTGGCGCACTACGAGCAGTCTCAATAAAAAACGTATTGCTATCCACCATTTAACTAACCCTGACTATGCTAATAACAAAGCTGTTACTAACCAGCAAAAAGCTGAAACTCTTGCTACTGCTTATCAAGATCAATTCAAAGATAATGATATTCAGGACTCTATTATTAATGACTTAGTTTACTTTAAAATTAATTCCTTTAACAATACTTGCCATACCGTGATTTCTCACTCTATTAATCCTTCCGAAATTATTCAGCTGATCAAAGGTACTAAAGTTAATAAAGCACTTGGAATTGACAACATCACCAATAAAATGCTTAAGAAACTTCCCATCAATATCATTTTTATTATTACTAATATTACTAATGCTATTCTCAAACTTTCTTATTATCCCTCTTCTTGGAAAATCGCTCGCGTTCTTCCTATTCTTAAACCGGGCAAAGCTGCTGCTGCTAACCCCTCCAATTATCGACCTATCTCGCTTCTTCCTACTTTGAGCAAAATTATTGAAGAAATCACCCTTAAAGAGTATCTTAATTATGACAATAGCAATCATATCATTATTCCTCAACAATTCGGATTTATTCAAAACATGTCTACTGTTCATCTACTTTATAGAGTTATTGAAACCATAGCTACTGGACTTAATAAAAACTCTATCACAGGCATTATATATGTAGATATTGCAAAGGCTTTTGATAAAGTCTGGCTCCAGGGTCTCATCTACAAACTTATATTTTTCAAATTCTCTCCTCACTTCATTAAGCTTATTATCAGTTATCTCACTAATGGAAAATTTCTTGTCACTGTTAATCTCACAGACTCGAGCATCAAACCCATGACTGCTGTCATTCCGCAAGGCTCTGTTCTTGCACTTCATCTTTTTACTATCTTTATGAATGACATTCCTCAAAAACCTAACATTTCTCTCTAAAAAAATAAAAATATCAATTGCTTTTATGCTTCAAAATTATATTTATCTTCTTGAAAATTAGTTAACTAACTGGCGTATCAAACTCAACGTTACTAAAACGGAAGCTGTTCTCTATACTTGGAAACGTCCTAATATTCCTAATATTACTATTTATAATATTCGTATAACTTGGTCAAATGAAGCAAAATACCTTGGAGTCATACTTGACAAGCATCTTACCTATCATTCTCACGTCAATTATATCAAAAATAAATTCAATATGGCTGTTAAAAACTCTATCTTCTTATCTCTCGCAATAGTCATACCAACATTGATTCTAAAATTCTTATCTATATGGTCTACTTCCGTCCCATTATAACATTTGCCAGTCCAATATGGGGATCCGCTTGCAAATCTAGAATCAAAAATATTCAAACTCTTGAAAATAAAGTATTACGCATGGCAGTTGATGCACCATGGTTTGTCAGAAATAAAGATAGTCTCGCTGCTCTGAAAATTCCTTCAATTAAAAGTTTTATTCACAAGCTCGCAACTCATTTTTATAATAATATTCCTAATAATCCTAATACTCTTCTCAAGCGTCTTCCTGATTATGGCATTACTCTTCCCATCAATAATAAACGCCCGCGTACTTCACTGAATATTTTAACTAAATAATATGTTTATCAGCTCTCTCTATTTGTAATTTTATTTATCCTATATTTGTATTTAAATTCCAAATTTTTTTTTTTAATATATACTGAGCAAGCCATATTTCTCTTACAATATCATCCTCAATGCAATCATCCAGATAGAAGTGCATGGCAGCCAACGCTGCCAATATACTCGTTAAAGTCAAATTGTTATAAATTGGATTAATATTAAACTTTCAACAAATTTTTATTTATAGAAATAAATATTGAGTAATAATAACTGAGTTATAGTAATAACTGAATAATAACTGAGTTATAGTTTTTTTTATTTTTTTTTTTAAATCAATTTTTGTTTTCATTTTCAAATCAATTTTTGTTTTCATTTTCAAATCAATTTTCTAAATCAATTTCTAATTCAATTTTGGACCTTTTCACTTAAAATCTGTACATTTTTAAAAAATTTCTTTTACGATTTTTTTATACATATTATTTATATAAATTTCTTTCACATATTTATCTTTTTTTTTATAAATATCATTTTTTTAAATTTCTTCATTTAAAAATATAATAATTTAAAAAATTAAGTAATGTAAAATTTTTTTAAAAGATCGTCGGGTGAAGGCGAAGACAATTTTATTTCAAAGTGAAAATGATATTTTTCAAGAAAAGAAAATCGTTTGGAGTTCTAAAGTTTTTTTTTAAATTTTTTAAGATTGCAGTTATGCGTTCTATTCTAAAGTTCTGTTGGTCCAAAAGCTGATATTTACAATTTATCCTGAATTATGGACTGAACAAAAAAGTTTTTTTTAATTCGTTAAAAAAAGCGATTGCAAATAGCAAATCGCGGTGCTTTAAGAAAGTGCGCGGTGCTTTATTGATAACAGTAGACAAGGTAAAGTAGGATTATTTTTGATATTCTTAAATTTTATTTGCATATTATTTTCCGTTATCTTAATTTTCTGTGTGTCATGCTAATATTACTAGAGTTGATTTTAATATATAATTTTATAATTTCGTGTTCAAAGATTTTTTTGTTTATAACATCTTCATTTATTATGGTCTCATTTCTTTCTACTATATATTTTTGTTTGTTCGCTTAAAGATCGTAAGTTTCCTGAGGGAAAAGATATCCCTTAAGTATTTGTCAAGGAGGCGGTAGAGCAAACGACTCAATTATAACA
The DNA here is from genome assembly GCA_021605075.1 of Caerostris darwini. Taxonomy (NCBI): domain Eukaryota; kingdom Metazoa; phylum Arthropoda; class Arachnida; order Araneae; family Araneidae; genus Caerostris; species Caerostris darwini. The sequence continues at coordinate 126,839 of BPLQ01005149.1, forward strand.
TCTAGTTGTGGTTCTAAGAAAGAATTACGAATTCGATTGTCATCAACCTATATAGGTGAACGTTAAATAGTAGATGAACATATGACACTTAGCTTCGTCATCATCGGTAAAGCTGCGAGGGTGTTTTTTGGAGTTTTCCTATTTAGCACAGTTTAAATATTCTTTCCCCTTTCCTTCTAGTAGGGTAATGCTCTTGTGGAGGGGTTTATAATACATGTAATAATACTATACACTCATTGATTGTTCAGTAAAATTCTTGTTGGTTTTAAACCAAGCTCCCTAACTAAGAGCATATCACATGAATTTGTTTTGTGAATAGTACTTCATGAAGCAAACCAGCATTGCTACCAACTCTAACAGATTTGCGATGTGAATGCCCTTCGGGCAATTTTTGCGTGGGAAAAAAGTCGTGTAATTATAAATCGCGATGTCTTTATTGGTTCTCCCGTAAAATGGACGACAGAAAGCTTCGCGCAATTGAACTATGGTGGATGTGTGCGCAACGATAAATTTATCAATAGAGTGGAAAACGTAGTTTGTTTCACATTGAGGTTAACTTAACTAACCCGTCTAATTAAGACTTTAGTTTGGAAACTTCATAGTTTATCTACCAGGTTTTTACACCCACTTAAGTAAATAAAAAATATGTTCTATTATACTTTTAACCGGGTTAATTCTATTTTGATTTTATAAAAATATAAAAATAGTTATTTTTGATATTATCAAAAGTTTGAATACTTGATTTTTTCCCCCTTGGTTTATATAATTTTTATCAATCCATAATATTTTAACTACTGATTCTTTAACAACTCTAACTTCGGTTTTATATATTTTAACTACTAGTACTTCAACTACTATAACTTCAAACTAAACAAAATAAATGCAGCTAGTGCCTTATAGTACTGCCTTATAGAAAATCATATCCTCTCTTTAAACTAGTTTATAAAAGATTTCACTGAAATATTTTTATTTCACGTAAAAGAATACTAACTTTCTTTAACGTTTTCAGTAAGTATAGAACATTTTTACAAGAAAAAAAGCAGAAAAAAATAACATTATAAAAATTAGAATAGTTTTCTCTGTGGAGAAGTTTAAGTATGTTGTTCTGAATTAAATTTAAACCAGAAACCAGTTGTCTGGATGGCAGATTGGCCGTCGTAAATAAATCCATGATTGCAGAATAGTTTCCTGCATTGTTGAGATTTTTTCCTTTGAATTCAATAAATTGAACGGATTTTTCAAGAAGAGTCTCTTGCATAGACTCGTGTTTTTTTAGAACAGTTTTTGTAACTGTTTTTGAATAAGAAAGGTGACATTTCAACAATTTTGGCATTTACATGGGGAACTGGAATGAATTTCGTTTGATTAATAGATTGATTTTAAATGATGAAGGTTTGGATGAACATGAATATAAAAAGAAATTAGAAAATGGAGGAAAATAAATGTTTACATAATTATGCTTAATAAATTTAAAAAATGTAAAAAAATCAATATGTTTATATAAATATATTTAATAAGTTAAATGTAAAATAATAAATGTGTTTAATAAATTAGAAATGTAAATAAATAAATATGTTTATTAAATTAGAAATGTACAAAATAAATATGTTTAATAATTTAGAAAAAGTAAAAAAAATAAATAGGGTTAATAAATTAGAAAATGTAAAAAGTAAATTCGCTTATAAAAATCTGTTTAATAAATTAGAAAATGTAAAGAAGTACATTTGTTTATATAAATCTGTTTAATAAATTAAAAATGTAAAAAAATACTTAATGTTCTAATTTAATTATATAAAAATTAAACAAATTTAAATTATTCTTTTTCAAAATAATATAGAGTGCAGCCATTGAGAAGACGCTAAAATGTCGTTAACATGTTTCCAGGAAATCAAATGAATAATTATTAATTAATATTTTCATAGAAACTTAATAATAAAAATAATTATAATAGTAGTAATAAATATTTTGCTAAAAAATAAAAGAATCTTTATCTTTAATAAAATATGCAGACATTTTCAAATATTGAAAAATTGCACTTGATAAACTACGAGGTATGTAGATTTGAGATCCCTAATCAGTCGTTTACATGCTTCCTGGAAATCAGACGAGATGCGTATTATCTGATGATAAATAGGCCATGACAGATTGAAACTGACAGAAATGAATAAATAATCAAGTTGAATAAATTTCTGCTTACATACATAATTAACTACTAACTTTTTTTTTATTAAACCAGACGTGAAATGTTTCATAGTTTTACTTATTATAAATGGACTTTTTTAGATGAAACTCAAAATTTATGGAATGACTATTTATAATAGTTTAGTTCTAATACAGTGTCATTTTTATTGTTTTTGAATATCAGTGGACTCCACTCGTGTGGAAACATAGAAAACTCGTGGGCTCGTGTTCCACTTACGTATGCCACGTACAGCCAATGATGTCTTTCAATAGTGTTTATAAGTATAATTGCCGATGTTCGTACATGAAATGGGTGAAAACATAGAAAACTCTCATCAGAAAACTCCCATTGATTCGAGATGCTTTATATATAGTAGAACCTCTTTAAGTCGAACCTCGATAAGTCGAAAACCTCAAAAACTCGAAACAATTTTTTGTTCCCTACCCTTCAAGCCCCAAAACCTCCATTACGTCGAAATAATTAGTCAATCCCCACAAGCCATGTTGGTATATATTTTCCCTCCGTAACTCGAAAAAAAAATTGTACCTCTGTATCTCGAACATTAGCAATGTTTAATTTTACAACCTTTACAACTCGATCATTTGAAACTAATTACCTCTATAGCTCGAAGAAAAATAAGTTACCGACTTTAAGGATTTGCCGACAATGCACGTCATTGTTTCTTAGAAAACAATGTTTGAGTATATAGTAAATAGAATAACCAATTCTATGAAATAGCAACTCGGAAGAAAAAGAATTCTCTGCTCTTTATAGCTTAGATAATGCTATACATAGAGAACTATCGAATTGTTTAAAGCAAAAAAAAAATAATAATAATAATAATAATAACTGACTTTTTTAATACATAATATTTTAAATTTTAAGGTTGTTTAGGAATTATTTTGATTTTTTATAATATAACTCTTAAGTTGCAAATAAACATGTTTATTACCTCTGTAATTTGAATTTTTATTTATTTTACCTCTCTAACTCAAAATAAAATAGAAAGAATCTAAACCTCTACAAGTCGAATATTTCCTTACAAAATCCGCCTAAGTCGAAATCCTCCATAAGTCGAAAACTCTATAACTCGAATTATTTGGCGTCTCCCTTCAAGTTCGACTTACAGAGGTTATATTGTACATTGTTGTAATTCACCATACGGTCTCCTTGTTACTAACCCAGTGATTGCAACGACTGCCACCAGCGGATTCAAAACTATATCCTTCAGAAATTTCAGCATGTTAGCATTTAGCCAAGTAGTGCAATGCAGGATGTTCGTAAAATATTTTGACAAAATAAGAGGGATGAAAGTGTCCATCAATATGAAAATATTTATTTATTGGAGATACTCGTGTATGATATGGGTGAAAACATAGAAAACTCCCACCAGGTATTCTGAGTATCGATTCGAGATGCTTTATATACATTGTCTTCATCGTCATGTAGTCTCATTTTCAGAGACCAGTGCAACGACAGTCACCAGCGGATTAAAACCTGTGCCCTTCAAAAAACTTGCTGAGCGTGTTAAAATTTAGCCACCAGTTGGGCAATGCAAGATGTTCGTAAAATATTTTGACAAAATGAGAGGTGTGATAGTGTCCATAAATATGAAAATAGAGAGTTTTTGCATATCGTATTTTGGACGTCCGTTAGCTTTTTCTCCCTAGCGCGCATGCTCATAGGAAATTGCGCATGCGTATCTGTAATAATGTTTCCTATGAGCGTGCGCGCTAGGGAGAAAAAGCTAAAGGACGTCCAAAATACGGTATGCAAAAACTCTCTAATATTTATTTTGGAACCTTGGACCATTTCTACCATTGAATGTGTAAAGAAGGAACAAAAAAAAGATGATATAATTAAAATAAAAAATAAGTGCCTAAAAATTATAATCGTCGAATGTTAAACTTAATATTGTGTGTCTATTGTGGAAAAATGAAAATTTTAAGTTTTTACCAGTAAGTCTTATTAAAGAGATAATTGTACCTCATTAGAGTATTATATACTAGAGCAGGGGTGGCCAACCCAAATAAGCTTGCGGATCACTTTGGAAATGCATCGTAACTCCGCGGGTCGCATATAAAATTAAATATCCCCACATTATATTTAGACCCATTATAGACATTTTTTTCGTGGGAAAAATTGAAACATAATGTGTTATTATTATTGTGTTTACTGTTATTCTTACATGTAAACGTAATAATGATACTAAAGGCACATTGTAAAGAAATATATAATACTAAAAGGAAAATATAAAAAATATATAAATAAAAATGAAATCGTTAAAAAATATTTATTTTACTAGTGTGATATTTGTTTCTCCACTCTTTCACTTAACTTTTTCAAATCGATACGCTTGCATCCCGATATTACACAATATAATTTAATTATTCCACTAACTCATAAATAAAAAAGACAATATCGGTTATATATTTGCAAGAATATTATTTTAAAACCAAAGTTAATTTTTTCTCATCATTTTGACAGTTTATTTTTAAATATATGGATGCGCAAATAATGCATTTTTTAATGCATTGGTTTTCACTACTTTGGCCATTATAAAATAAATATATTTTGTAAAAGTGTGATAAATCTCAAGGGCAGGAAAAATGTTCAAGCCAGACCGAATTCGGCCCGTGGGTTGGCCACCTCTGTACTAGAGTATTAAGTAAATCTTTATCTTCCTTGTTCGGAAGAGAAATAATCGGCTAATTATAATATATTTTTATTACTTGGATAAATTAAGTGGCCAAATTTAGGAAACGGTTCAGCAAAATATATGTAATAATTCGTTTTCTTTCTTTTTAAAAACAACGGCGGCCATTTTGTTTCTTTATTTGGCGAATGACACAATTTTGGCGCAATGTGTACAAGCTTTTAGATTTTTACCTTAATTAGATTCAAATCTGATTAGGATTCATTTGTTAGTCTTTCTATTGTATTATTTCGTTCGATATTGTTTTCAATCTATTTAAATTTTCTTTTATCTACACAGTAAATATTTGTCAATCGCGGATTTAGAGAAATCAATTTCACGTGGCCGTGTTGTTTTAATTGTTTACATTTAACTTGTGATATGTGCAAGCTTAAAATGCATGCTCTGCAGTCTTGGAGAGGACATGGATTCCTGTCTGCCCTGCACTTGCTTCCTCTACTGTGTAGGGTCGTTACTGCGAGGCTAGGGCCTTTATGGGCTAAACATGTCACAATGTGATTTCTTTCGTTTCTCGTTGTTGTTTTCATGTTCTTTGTGTTCTGTTTCTTTTTTTATTTTATTACTTTTTGTAGCCTGCCATTGGAAATAAAAAAATAAAAAAAATTAACTTGTGAAACTAGAATACTGTATCCTTGAGGAAGTCGCCAATTTTGCAACCAGGAATATTTCGCTTATTTCTTTAGGGTTGCAATATTATAATTAAAGGAATTCGTAACTTTTTTTTTCCTAATAATATAATGACTATTTTAATGTTTCTTTGATTATTTTCAGAATTTTTATTTATAGTAAATAAGAAAAGAAATATATATTCTTTTAAATAATTATTCAGATAAATTATTGATTATTCCGAGATTTTTCTTATAACTTATGTCTGTCACTGACACAGAATATAAAAAAATTTTGGGATGTTGCCCTCATAAAAATATAAACAAGCAACAAAATTTTTAAATGGAAATATAAACAAACAAACATTTTTTTTATTTTATTAATAACTTATATTTGATTACCAAATAATTATTTTGTTTTTAATACTGTTGATATAGTTAAGGTTTTGTGGCAACTGTTATTTGAATTCACGAGAAAAAATTTAACTTTTTAATTTTAGAATATTAATTCACGGAAGAAAAAGGCCACTGGAACGTATTAACTTTTTCTGTGGTTTTGTGATGTTTCTTTTTAATTCAGTTGACTCAGTTAAAGTTTTGTGGCAACAGCTATTTGAATTCGCGTACAAAAATGTTCCTTTTTAATTTTAGAACATTAATACACGGGAAAAAAGACCACTGTAACATATTAAAATTTGATGTTGTTCTTGTTCTCTCTATTCATTTGATATAGCTATAAAAGGATAAGATATAACAAATGATATATTAGAATAAAATGTAAGTTATTCTCGATTTTTTTCCTTCTTTTTTCCTCTTTTTTTATTATATTGTTTTATCATTCGAATTCTACATCATAAACAACATGAAATATTTTTTTGACATAATAATAAAACAATGTGGCTTATTAGCGAATAATGTTATCGTATTAGCGATTATTATCGTTGCTAAAATGGTACATTTTTGTGAGTTAGCAAAACAAAATTTCAGATCATAATTTGGCGTTAAAACTATTACATTTAGCGTAAAATGCAAATCATTAAAATTTGGCCATAAATTTTGGCGATAAAAGAGATATAATTTGGCGAAAAATATATTAGAAATAAAATTTGTCTTAGTGATAAAATTTGGCGAAAAAATATATTAGAAATAAAATTTGTCTTAGTGATAAAATTTGGCGATAAAGCAATAAATTTTGGCTTAAAAACAGTTTTCAAAAAAAAAATTTTTTTTTCACTTAGCGAAATAAAATTTGATATAATAGCAGTTTGGCTACTAATGATGGCGTAATAGCGATTTTTGGCGGCGAATCTTGGCGAAGTAGCGTTTTACAACGATATTGAACTTCTACAGTCATTTTTCCTAAGAATGAAAGAAGCTTTTGGCCAGGAGATATTTTCTGGATGAAGATGTATGTGGTTTCGTTATTCAAATGAGGTTTCACAGCTGGATTTCGAACAAGCACCTTCGGAAATCGAACTCGCTTTTCGCCAGGTCGCTGCGGCCAATAAAAAAAAATAACATATAATAATTTAAACATATTTCTGCTCGTGGCTGTAATTTAAACACTCATGTGCAAAACTCATTATGCTGTTATCTAAGTCATTTAAGAAATTGTTTTTCAATTCCTGCTATTAGATCACACTCTCCTTATATATATATACTAGAAGACCCGGCCACGCGTTGCTGTAGCTTTCTTGTATTTCGTTCAATTATTATAATTGGTAATGTTAAGGAAGTGATTGGTAAAGAATGATGAAAAGTTCAAATTAAGCTTCAACGAATAGAAAATGTTTAATTTTTATTAATTTTATGAATGAGGTAGATAATGTGGATTTTTAACACTGTTTTATAATTATTGTACCTAGTTTAATTTTTAATAATTATTACTTTCATTTAACTAAGAACTAAGTGATGAACAATATTTCTTGTTAATCTGTCTTTTGTCAAAATAAATAAATTCGATGGTTTTCCAACACGTGAGCATGCAACATACAGCTGCCCATGGGAAAAACACGGATTCTCCAAGTCCAAGCCACAAATAGCCATTGTCTGCCCTTGCGACTTATTTATTGTCATCGCAAAAGTCAAACGTATCTGAAATTGTAGCCTTTTGAAAGGTATTGTAGATTCTGATGGTATCTTAGGTATTCGAGGTAACAGGACGACTTCATCTTTAAACTTTCCAGTCAATATCGCTGCTTCAAGTACGTTTCCGGTAATTCTTCTGATGACTAATCGTGTATCGTTGCATAATTTTGGAGGATTTAAGTTACGCAATAGAATGACCGGTGAACCAATTTTCAGACAAAGATTGTGTGGCGGCATTCCTGGCATATCCAGAGAATTTAAAAATTCAATCGCAAAATATACGATCTGGTTTTCATCAGCAATGGTGTCGATTGACTTAAAAGTCATCAGATTTTTTTTTGTTCCAACTCAGCTGGTAACCCCTCAGACAATTGTCTTTGATGCCTTACGGCAAGCGCTGCACAAACGTTACTCACTTAGCACTAACCTGTGGCACTAACCTGTAACCACCCGAAACCTGTGGTACTGAGAGCCAGGGCGTTAGCCACTCGGCCATTCAGGCCCCAAAAGTCTTCAGATTGCCTGGCAATAAATTTTGTATTTGGCAGTTAATTTCATCAACATCAAAATATTTTGCTGCCATAATTGCACAATTACTGAGCCAATTATGGTCTAAGTGATTATTAAGAATACCCGGAAATACACTCTCAATTAGTTCATTTTTTGAATGAACAACAGAGCAGAAATTGTCTGGCAATTGGATGCGTATTTTGATGTAGTCTGATTGTACCGTTTCCAATATCCAGTAATTGATTTGAAAATACTTGTTCCAGTGGATCATTATGTAATTGTATTCGCATATTTATGGTCAATCGAAGTGTTTCAAAGTTTTTCCATAAAAATGATTGTTTCAAACATGCGGTAATCTCATCAGCAAACGTAGAGCGAGGAATGACAGGTAATGTCTGCCGGAAATCACCAGATAGTGGTAAAACAGCACCACCGAAGAATCGATTATTGCCGTTTAAATCTTGCATAGTTCTGTGAAATGCCTCAAGAGAATGTTTATGACTCATAGTACACTCATCCCAGACAATAATTGAACTTTTTTTGCAACACTGCAGCCATTCCGCTTTTTTTTTTTAGTATTACACATTGCGTTTGGTTTACTGTGAATGTCTAATGGCAGATTCAATGCTGAATGCGCATTGAAAAAATACAATACAATTAAAATAAAATCGGGATATAATAATAAATGACTTAAAAAAAAATTCACAATAAAATACAAATGCAAACGATCGTTTAATATTATACACTAAGTCTTATTGTGCATTAATTTTTTTTGAATATAAATTGTAATAACTTACAAACAAAATTATTACATTTCTTAGAAAAAAAATATTGGTAATCAAATCAGCTAATACTTACATACGTTTGATTTATTTCTCATAAAAATAATATAAATTTCATATAATATAATTTTCACAAAATTTAAAGCAGTACATAAAACAATAATATTCAGAACACGAGAATTTTACGGTTATGTAGTACAGGCAACAAGACACGGCGCCATCTAACTTACCTTTTATTGTGGTATGTCTTTCGTCTGTGGTGGAAACAAACTTTTTATTCCAACGATAAAATCATAAAAAAATTTTGCGGATGTCAAATTTGTGCTGTCACGTTAATAACGCTTTTAAATTGTAACGTTAACTTTTTTTTTCTATATTTCCAATGGCAGATTATGAACAGTTACAGCAAAAAAAGAACAACTAAAAAAAAAAAAAACATACAACAACAACAAAATAATACAACAAAACATGCTGAAACAGAGTTCATTAATCTAACAAAAATGCCAAGTTGCAGATCTTTTAGCCACTGAAAAGTGTTACCAGGTGCACCACGGGGAGGTAGATCTTCTGCACACCCATTGTAGCGTTAACTAACATTCTAAAAAGCTAACGCTTCAAATATTCCGTGCGAATTCTAATTACGGTTGCCACAAAATCCTAACTAAAAGAACATCTTTAAAAAGGAAATCAATTATTTAAGAATAAATATAAGTTATTAATAAATTAAAAAATCGTTTTTCTTGTTTGTTTCTTATTGGGTGCTCAGAAGATCTACCACCCCGTGGTGCACCTGGTAACACTTTTTAGTGGCTAAAAGATCTACAACTTGGCATTAGTGTTAGATTAATGAACTCTGTTTCAGCATGTTTTGTTGTATTATCTGTTTTTTTTTTCCTCGTTGTTCTTTTTTTTTTTTTTTTTTTTTTTTGCTGTTATTGCCATTGGAAAGCATGTTTTGTTGTATTATCTGTTTTTTTCTCGTTGTTCTTTTTTTTTTAACTGTTTGTAACTGTTCATAATCTGCCATTGGAAAGAAATATTCAGAAAAAAAATGTTTGTTTCTTATTTTCATGAGTGGCAACATCATAAAAATTGTTTTGTTCTGTATCAGCGACAGACGGTATGTTATAAGAATATGCTCAGAATAATGAATAATTTATCGGAATACTTATTTAAAAGAATATATATTTCTGTTCTTAATTAGTGCAAATAAGAATTCTACAACTAATTATTGAAATAGCAATAAAATAATCATTATATTGTTCGAAAAATGAAGCTACGAATTCCTCTAATTACTATATTGCAACCCTAAAAATTAATTTCTTTATATTCAGGGTTGCAAGATTAGAATTCGCTCGGAATTTTGAAGCTTTAGCAGGGGAATGTACATTTTAACCGTTTTTGTATTTAAATAAAAAAAAAATCTGAATAAAAACTATCCTATCTCTCAAGTCGGAACAAAACACACGGTACTTAAGTACTAACGGTACCTTGGCGACAGACTTGGCGTTTTTAAGTGTCGCCAATGGAACCCCTGCAGATTTGGTGGTTTTTCAGTGGCGCCAATACAGTAACCCCTGCAGATTTGGCGTTTTTTAAGTGGCGGCAATCTTAACGCCTGTAGATAAATTTGCTGAGTTTCGACGCCATATTGTTCTGATACGAAAATGCGTATTTGGAATTTGCCACCAAACTTGGCAACCTTTTTTGTCTGTTTACTTGGCGATTTGGCAAACGGAGCACGATGCAATTTTATTTTTCAGGATGCAAAATATTTTACCAAAACAACGAAAATGTCCCAATTCCTATGACATGAAACTTTATTTTGGTGAACGTAAGTTTTGGAAATGCAATTTCAGTCAGTGTGCTCATCGTGTGGGATTCCGAAAAGACAACTGGTTTGAAGAAAGCAGAATTCCATTTCGTACAGCTTTGAGATTCATATACTGCTGGTGAGAGGAGTTGACGTCGATTAAATTTTGTGAAAAGCAACTTGATATGGTGAATAAACCAATGGTATGGTGAATAAACCAAAAAAAAAGATAGGTGGACTAGATTGCATTGTGGAAATTGATGAAAGTTTGTTTACTAAACGTAAAAGTCGTTGTGGTCGGCATTTTAAAATCGTTTTGATTTTAAATGAAGTGTTTTATATATTTTATTGTTTTGATTTTAAATGAAGTGTTTTATATAGTTTATTGTTTTGAATAAAAATATTTTGAAAGCGTTTTGATTGTTTTTAAAGTGTGGATTGGCGCCACTTAAAAACCGCCACATCTGTAGCGGTGGTTGGCGCGTTTTCACTAATTGTCGCCAAGGTACCGTTAGTACGTAAGTACCAAACACACATTTAAAAAAAAAAGTTAAAATCGGATTGTTAGTTTCGGAGTTCATCCCGAACAAACATCGTGACACGGGAATTATATATAATAGATCTATATATCTTGTTAAAATTTTCAATCGTTAATAAAATACTTTTTATTCATCCACTCAAGTTCTAATACATTTTTTTAACTTGTAGTAGGTGACACTTGATGTTAACATAGTTTTTCCAAATATTAATTCATTCATTAAATTTAATTAATTAATTTTAGTTTTTTTTTAGATTTAAGTTGCATATATCTACCAATAGATGGCGCCAGATAAACTTTAAAAAATGAAAGAAAATTATTTATAAAGGACTTTCTGCAATATAGTGAAAAAAAAGTAGGAATTGACTTACTTTTTTTTATATTACTTGTTTCAAATACTAATTCATTAATTAAATTTAATTAATTGGCAATAATGGTGTTCGCAGAATCGAGCCAATATCAGTGCAATTCCCCACCAAACGCAGCTACGGTACTGCTGAACGAAGAATGCTACCATTAATACTACCATGGGCATCAACAGTACATAAGATGCAAGGTAGCACTGTTGATTACTGCATTAATATATCTAGGACGAAAACACTTCGTAGCAGGTCAAGCATATGTCGCTTTGAGTCGTGTGAAATCAATAGATGGACTACTAATTGAAGAACTGCACTGCTCGAAACTCACTGGAAAGGTTCCTTGCAATAATGAAGCATTGCAAGAGATGGATAGAATGATAAATTATAAACCATCATCAGCTTTATAAATTAGAAACGAAAAAAAAAAAAAAATAGAAAGCGAATAAATAGTAACAAACAAAAATAATAGTCCAATATCATATATAGAAAGGAAAATGGAAAATTTCAAGGAGATTCGCTTTCTATTTTGCCACTTAATAGTGTGATTCGGTCATATGTATACGCATATTTATTTTACTTGCAATTATTTAATAAAAAGTAACGAAATTAAAATTTTCCTTTGTTGACCTAAGTAGGAATTGACTTTAAATTTTTTAATATTATTTTTTGTAATATTAATTTTAGAATTTTTAATGATATTCTCTGTCCCAAATACTCTGGTGAAACAAATGTTATCTTTCGTTGGCTTGTCTGTGAATGCTGAAAGTGAAAATATGTAGGGAATTATCTGCTGTGTTTATTTCCTTCTCTGTCGAAAAAGAGAAGAGGTGGATATTTATTCCTCGAGGCGTCCTTCGGCCGTCTGGACTCACTGATTAGGAATAATATTGGAGCTCACTGTTTATGCTGCGTTTTGTACGATATAAACAATCTCCATCGTTTCAACATCTACTCTTTTTTTTTCATTGAAATTTACGATACAATTCAAGATAAGAAAGGATTCGAGGACGGTGCTGTGATGCATTCATAGATTTCCAAGTATTATTTCCATTCTCTTGTCTTCTTTTAAAAACTCGTGATCATTTAAAAATATAATATTTGATATTTTTATTTCTGCGTCTTATTAACTTATTGCCATCATACGTTGGGTTTACACTCAAGAGCCAAAACATTATGACCACCCCCACATTTTGCAATGAACTCGCCTGGATGACGTGGAAGGCACGTGATCAGGTGGAAGTGGTATTTAACTGCTGCTGGAGAGTCTGAAGAATCATTCTTTCACTTACTTCTGTGTGTGATAGGAACACACACAGAAATAAGTGAAAGGTGACAGGTGGTCATAATGTTTTGGCTCTTGAGTGTAGTTAAAACTATGACTTGTTACGAATTTTTTATGAATAGTATTATTACAGGGGTCTGATTTCCGTGTGATTAGCTCTCTGTGCCACAGGTTTCGGGTTCGAGGATGTTCGTAGTGGTTCGGAATCCACTTTAAATCGTAGGTACCGATCTAATATTACTGTAGAAAGCGAATGTAATGCGCGTAACGATGAAAATCCTATTCCGTAAAAAAAAAAAATTCTCATGTTTCGGAATCTGCCAGTTGGCAGACGGCATTGGCCCACCATGGGCTGTTGCGCCATTGAAGAAGAAGAAGAAGTGTTATTATAATAATAATAGTAACAATTTCATGTCAGGTGATTAAGTCATCATGGCAGGAGGACTTTTGACCAGGTAGTATCCAGCGTGACCAATTTGCTGTAGGGCTGCGAATTGTATGTACTATGACATCTTTTGCAAGCTTTGCTTTTAGAAATGAGTAGACTCAATAGCGATTTCGAAAGTGTGTGCTATCTTGCATCGACAGTCAGGCTGGATGGAGAGTGTTTTCTATGTTTTCTTGCATAGGACACTCAAATGTGAGGCAGCGATCTTTAAAATACCTCCTTCTGTGGTTAAAAAGTATAATTTGATCGCCTCAGTTGCAATAGATTCTTAAGATAATTATTCTTGTTCCAGACTGTGGCGATGGAAAAATACTATTCCAGAGTAGATTATTAAGTACTTTTGGTGCTCCCTGAGTAACGCTAAAACTGCTATATATCTGCCTTCAGCGTGACAAATTCAAGCAATTTCAAAATTAAGGAAATTTGCAAATGGCTAGATATTGCGATGCATTCTTTAGATGGAATTTTATGAATATTAGTAAAACACGTAAAATTTAACCATTTCAGTAAATAATTTAATAAAAAAGTTACAATGAAATTGTAAACATTGTTGTTAAAACATAAAGTTAAATCTAATCATTTAGTTACAAATCATTAACTTATATTTTCAAATATATTCAAACTGAAAATATTTTAGTATAAAATTCCACTAATTTCAATATTTATTTATATACTTGTATTTCATTTCAAACATGCTTTTCTGATTTTATTTCCGTTTAATAAAAAAAAAAAAAAAAATCCAATAATAAAAAGGAAAACACGCTTATAGCGAAGAATTTATTGCTTTTTATTTTTTCACGTGTCTTTTAAATAAATATTAGCATTTGTGGTTTTATAAAGAAATATCTTAAGCACATCTAAGAAAGAAAGTAGCTCACTTGAAGGAATTTACTTTAAAGATATTTTTTTTTCTCTCTCGGTTAAATATAATTTATGCTTAATCATCTAAATGGTTTTTTAAATGTCGCTTTTCTAATTAAGAACGCACAACGAATAATTTGATCGATTTAACAAATTTTTTTTTTCTACTTTTGATGGCGAATTTAGTAATCGAATTACTTATGAGTTTTGCGTTTAAATTTAAGAGTAATGAATGCTTGAAGTGTCATTGAAAACCAATTGCATCAGCAAAATGTGCTTATTTAAATGCAAGAAACTTTAACTTCTTAGGTAAACAACTTAATTACTACATTTGTCAAAATTTTATTTTCTTAAACATTTTTTGTAAAGACAAATATAAAATTTTATCGTTTTGAAAATGATATTTATTCTGATTATTAAAAATAAATTAAATTAAATTATATTAATTATATTAAATAAATTACATCACATTAATTAAATTAAATTAAAGTTAATCAAATTAAATTAAAATTAATCAAATTAAAATTAAATTTATTAACTTAAACCTATTCAATTAAAATTATTATTATTTCTTTAATTTAATTTATTATTATTTCTTTAATTTAACTGATTATTATTTCTTTAATTTAATTTATTATTAGGTACTTACGTATTAACGGTACCTTGGCGACAGACTTGGCGGTTTTTAAGTGTCGTCAATCTAACGTCGCGATTCAAAACCGGTTGGCGCGTGTGCTCTTTATTGGCGCAACTGTCGCCAAGGTACCGTTAATACGTAAGTACCTATTATTATTACTTTAATTTAAATTATTATTATTTCTTTAACTTATTATTTAAGTAAATCTTTTTATAAATTATGAAATTTATGAGTAATAATGTGTTTTAAATATTTGCTAAGAAAACATGTATTATGCATTTTAAAATTAAAATGTAAATTTTTTATTAAAATAAATTATTATGATTAAGGAAATGTAAACTATTTTTTTATGAATAAGAAAGCTGATAATTTGTTTGTGTAGAAAGAAACGCAAAGAAATCGTTTGAGCTTTTAAGTCCGAACGTTGCCGTTAGCAATAAAAAAAATAATGCAAATTTAATCGTTTTTATGTTTGGAGTTTGCGCTAAACATTTTCTAGATCATGGATTCATAAAATCTTTTTAAAATAGCATTCGGTTTATAAAATATACCTACAATTTATAAGTATATAATTTTTTTAATGTTATACTTACAGTTTTATAAATCGAATCAATTAATCAAAATAAATAAACGACTATCATATTAAATTTTATTATTATTTCGATAATTCATCTCAAGTCTTCAAATTAATTATCATAAAACATTTGTTTTTTCATGTTTAGAAATAAATATTATATTTCTTAAAAAGTAATATATATTCTTCTTCAGTATTGTAAAACATTTAACTCATTTTTTGCAGATTGGAATAATTTTTTTTTTAATAAAAAAGAGAACTATAAGTAACTTCCTAGTTGCGTTCGGGAAGTAAAATCTGGAAGAAGTTTATGAGGTGGTTTATTTTTTGGCAACACGCCACAAACGTTCAGGTGTTCGGTTCGAAAAATCGTTTGGCCCGGAGGATAAGCAGTTCTTTTTTTTTTAAACTCCACAATTCACCTCAACTCCGAGCTTATCTTTTGCACGCGTTTGGATAATTTATCAAAACATTTGTTTTGTATTGCTCGCGTAAATGTTTTATTAGAATAACTTTTCCTTTAATCTCATACATGATTTTTTATTCATCCCTTGGTCGCCTTTTTTGCCCAGATTTTTCTTGGAAAGTACTTTTTTACGTTCACAGAAGAAGTGTGTTTTAAGTTGAACGAATAAAATTGCCCCAAACTAAGAAGTTTTTCTTAGTAGTCAGATAAAGCAATAAAAGATTGGGTTTTATAGTATTGCTTCTCTGGAAATTTGTAATTTATGTTTCGTAGAATGTGTATCGGTGATTTTATATTGCGGTTGATAGAAAAGTTGAAACATTTTAAAAGGCATTAATTTTTTTATAGATTTAATGCGATCTGGAAACTGTCTGCGTAATCTTATTATTATTGATGTTATGGATATAAAATTCCTATTTATAAATAGATTTTTTTATGCCCTTAGAGACAATGGATATCAAGAATTTAGTAGGATATTTTTGACATTAAACTTATAGTTTTTCCGACTATTAAAATTACAGTTACAAAGCAGATTTAAAAAAAAAATTTAAAAAAAATTAATCGGTGTTATAATTGGTGTTAAATTAATCGGTGTTAAATTTGGGTATAATCGCAGAAAAGGAGCCGTTGAGATTTGGCATCAAAATCTTTTTCGCCAAAGTCTATCAAGTAACGGTTGCGATTGTGAGTAAGATGAATTGCAAACGGTACAAGAAACCTAGGTTACCACATTTGGCGATTTATCGCTCAGTTAGTGCTAAAACAAATTTGCCAAATCCCAACGGCCCCTATTTTGCGATTTGGCTAAATTTTGAATTTTATAAAATTAACACAAAATTTTTTTAATTTAGATGTAATCATCATTCATTTAATCATCGGCAAATATAATTAAATTTCTTATTTGTCTATAAATATTGAAAAAAAAAAAATTTTAAATAATAATATGCATTTGTAATCGTTACATAATTCTGAATTGCATTAATTTCACGAAATAATATCATAATTATTTATTTAACTTTCTATATTTTATTATAGAGAGTTAAAATAATAAATTAGTTTATTTTATTATGACATTTTTTTAATATGCAAATTAGAAACACTATCATTAACAACGTTAATTAATTATATCAGTTGGCAATACTTAGATTATGTTAGAATTAGCTCAGTTCTTGGCAATCATTTTGATGATTTTTTCCGATATTAGTTCATATATGAAATATCTTGCTGTTCGTATTGTTTCATACATATATTTCCAAGAAGAATATAACATACAAGAAGGTTTGATTAATTATTGTAATGTGCGATGCAGTCACCCCTTTGAAAACGAATAAACTCAGTGGAAATTTTCACAATCTTTCGCGTAAAAAAATGGTTTTCTACCGTTTCTTTAATAATAATTTAAGAAAATAATTAGTAATACCAGAAAATACTTCCAAAGTGTATTATTCAGTAGTAGCTATTCCTTTTAAAAGAAACTTTAGAAATATATACATATATACACATATTAAGATTACTTTAGAAATATATACGTGTATACAAATATTTACATTACTTTAGAAATATATACATACATACAAATATTGACATTACTTTAGAATTATACACATACGTTAATAATCCGTAATACCTCATCCTTATAGATTTTCGAATGTATAGATTTTAACTAATGTTGATGTAGATCAACGCTGATAATTTAGATGACATTAAATTACAAAAAGGTTATGTTAACTAATTTTTTGTTAATTATTTTAATAATGATTATTTTTTGAATAATTTTTATAAGACCGAAATTGGATTCCAAATAATAAAGTTTAACCGTTCAGTTATAAGAAATTTTGGTACTTACGTATTAACGCCACCTTAGCTACAGATTTGGCGGTTTTTAAGTGGCGCCAATCTAACAGCTACAATAAAGTGTAGATTGGCACCACTTAAAAACCGCCAAATCTGTACCTGCGGTTGGCGTTCAAAAGATAACTGCGTGCGCGTGCGAACAACAAGATTGCTCTTTATTGGCGCAACTGTAGATAAGGTGGCGTTAATACGTAAGTACCGAAATTTTTTTTACAACAAAAAGGCATCACGAATTGCAGTTCAAGTTAATTGTTAAACACACGAAAAAAATTCAAAAAAGTGAATTTTTTAAATTTAAATTTAATCTTATTTTCATTAAGTTTAATAAATTATTATTTTAATTATTAGATTATATCCAAATAAAATTAAAAAGAAAATTACATATTATGTCATCATCTTCATTGGCGCAACAGTCCCATTGTGGGCCCATGCCGTTTGCCTTCTGGCAGATTTCTAGACAAGAGATGTAATTTTTTTACATGGGAGGGCTGTCAGTCATACGCCCAACGCTCTACAGTCATATTAGACTTTGAACTACGATTTAAAATGCATTCCGAACCACTATAAACATCCTTGTCACCGTCACCGCCGAGACTCGAACTCGAAAACTGGGACACCGAACGCCAGACCGCTTGTCACTCGGCCTTCAGGTCCTCTTACCTTAAAAAAATCATTAAAAAATAGACGTCCTTATATCCCTCTTATAAGAAAATCATTAAAAAATAGACGTCCTTATATCCCTCTTATAAGAAAATCATTAAAAAATAGACGTCCTTATATCCCTCTTATAAGAAAATCATTAAAAAATAGACGTCCTTATATCCCTCTTATAAGAAAATCATTAAAAAATAGACGTCCTTATATCCCTCTTATAAGAAAATCATTAAAAAATAGACGTCCTTATATCCCTCTTATAAGAAAATCATTAACAAATAGACAGTTTTTTTAAAAATAAAGGGTCCTTACAAGTTTTATATATGTGTTTTATATATTCAAGATTTTTATGCATTGTTTAATATCCCTTATTATATATTTTTTTAAAACAAAAACAATTTTCAATAAATAACAGAACAGTTATTTAAATTATATAGCTCCTTAGTTATTATCATTATTTTTTTTTTTGTTCTAATGCAGTTGGCAAACTCTTAGACAGTTGTCACCGATGTCTTAAGGCAAACGCCGCACCGATGTTTCTCACTTTGCACTACCCAGGAGGTGCGTGTAGCTTGAAGATAAGCTACGGACGCAGAGTAATACTACCCCTGCAACGTTCTTCGATCCTGTTAGACCGGGACCTACGGTTTAAAGTGGATTCCGAATCACTACAAACATCCATGGCACCGCCGGGACTCGAAGCCGGTGGTATCGAGCGCCAGACCACTAGCCACTCGGCCATCAGGCCCATCAAGTTAATCGTTAAACACGTAAAAAGAAATTCAAAAAGTGAATTTTTTCAGTTTAAATTTAATCTTAATGTCATTAAGTTTAATGAATTATTATATTGATTATTAGATTTTATCCAAATAAAAACTAAAAAGAAAATTAGGTACTTACGTATTAACGGTACCTTGGCGACAGTTGCGCCAATAAAGAGCACACGCGCCAACCGCAGCTACAGATTTGGCGCCAATCTACACTTAAAATTTTTGTTCCAAATAATAAAATATATATGAAACATTTCATTTAAAATCAAAACGCTTTCAAAATATTTTTATTCCAAATAATAAAGATTGGCGACACTTAAAAACCGCCAAGTCTGTCGCCAAGGTAACGTTAATACGTAAGTACCTAAAATTATATAATATATCATTTTACCATAAAAGAATGGGCAATTTTTTCAAAAATAATTATTGATTTAATAATTGATTTAATTATTGATAATAATTGATTTTTTTAATTATTGATTTACTTCATGAATTCCTGTTTATTATGTGTTTTTTAAATATTCTTTACTATAATTTATTTTAAAAATAAAAACAATTTTCCTTAAATAGCCGAACAATTAATTATTTAAATTATATAGCGCCTTAGTTATTGGATAGCAAACAATTTCACTCTAAACGCCTATCTCCTTTATTCACTTGGAAAACCGAACTATTAACTAACGCAGCGTCACAGAAAATGTGTACCTTTTAATTAATTAGTTTGGCGAAAATTGTTCCAGAAACAATGCCAACGAAATAACTGTAGAAAAGAGCCAGCGCAAATTCTCCTTTCGCGTAAAACGAACACCTAGCGGGTGTCGAATGCATTGTATTCTTCGTGACGGCAGCATCCCGTTCTATTATTGTATCGAATTTCCGGAAGTCAGCCATTTTAAAAACGGTCCAATTAAATTCGAAGTTACGGTTACAGCTTCCTTAACGAAGTTCGTAGTTGCGTGAGAATGTTCCGTCGCTTTTAGGGAGATGATTCTTTAATAGCCAATCAGCATCCATTGTTGTAGCTTAGTTTTGGGAATAAATGGCGTATTCTTTTTTTCTGTTTTGTCGTGTTCTTTTTTTTTATTGGATAAATCATGAAAGAATAGAAAACCGTAAGAAATTGTTTTCTCTTCCTATTTATTTGCCTCCATTTATTTGTAACCGTAGCTGCTTTAGCATAATAAGAAAAATCGTTTGAATTTTAGCTAATGTTTATTCATTGTTCGAATATTTTTTATTTGTATTCTTTTTTTTTTCTTTTTATAATTCTTTTTTTTTCTTTATTATTCTTGATTTCGTTTTCTTTGTTTGTTTATAAATATTGGTTGTATTTTAAAAGCTATTTGTCATGTAATTTAATTCCGAAAAGAAATAAAATAATGGAAAGTTGAGTTGCTTCGAGGGGAAAAAAACGTTTGTAGAATTTTTATGGAAAAATAAATTGTTTTGAGAATTGTTATGAAAAAAAAATTCTTTTGGAGAATTTTTCTGAAAAAAAAAATCGTTTGGAGAATATTTATGAGAAAAAAAAAAAAAAACGTTTACAGAATATTTATGAAAAAAAAAAAGAAGTTTGTTATCTATAACAATATTTATTTTCTAACTATGATTTTAAATCGTTTGGGAGCTAAACGGTTCCATAGTGACTTGAAATTTTTTACAGCAAATAAAAGTCATAAATTTCAATAAAATTCAAAAAATTTCTCACTTACAGGGTAGAAAAGTTTAAAAAAATTTTTAGTTTACAAAAAATATTTTAATTTTCCTTGCTTAAAAATATTTATGTACTAATTTATTTTAACCGAAATTTATGAAAAAAAAGAACTTTTTAAATTATAGCAATATTTATTTTCTAATTTTTATGAAAAAAAAAAATCGTTTGGAGAATTGTTATGAAAAAAAAAGAACTTTTATCCATAGCAATATTTATTTTCTAACGATAATTTTAAATTGTTTTGGAACAAAAAGATTCCATAGTGACTTACTAAATTATTAAATTTTTTTTACGGCAAATAAGTTATAAATTTCAATAAAATTCAAAAAATTTCTCACTTAAAAAGAAAGAAAAGTTTAAAAAAATTTTTAGTTTACAAAAAAATATTATAATTTCCTTGCTTAAAAATATTTATGTGCTAATTTGTTTTAAAATGTTACAATCATTCTTATATTAATGTTGCAATCATCATTATATTAATGTTGCAACCGATTTGAATTTAAAATGTTTTAAAATAAATGAAAATTAACAGTAAACTATTTTTTTTAATGGAGATTAGCAGTAAGCGATTTGATGATTTTTTAATATATCAATAAAATTCAATAAAATTTAAAAAAAAATTCTCATGTAAAAACTAAAAAAGTTTAAAGAAATTTTCAGTTGACAAAAAATATTTGAATTTCTTTGCTTAAAAATATTTATGTAGTAATTTATTTTAACTGCAACTGATTTGAATTTATAATGTTTTAATATAAATGGAGATTAGTAGCAAACGAATTTTTTTTGTTTGGAGATTAGCAGTAAGTGATTTGATGATTTTTTAATACATTTTTTAAAAGGAAATTTTTTCAAGGAAATAGTACTACGTATCTTTTTTTTTCAGCATCATTATATTATTTTTGTATTCTCTTCTGTAACCTTGACATCGCTACCGTTGAAAATCATCGTTCCTAATGTCATAAAAAGAATCGGTAAACCTTTGAAACTCACTTAGTGTAATACGTGTTCGCGTGTACGTGACCAAAAATGGTGAAGACAAGGCAAGACAAACATGAGAAAGTTACGGTCATGGATACATGCCAGAGGTAAAAAAAAAAAAAAAGCATGAGTGATGATCTCAAAATTTTATTTTTGGTTTTTTCCTCTTATATGTAAACCACTATTGCCCTTATCGTAAACGCGAAGACATCTGGTGCAGCTTTTTGACAGATTTAAGCAGTTTGGTTTCTGTGTGTTTGTGTGTATCCGTAGCAGTTTTGTTTTAAATGCAGATTTTTTGGTTGATATGTAAACAATTTATTTATAAGAAGCTATGTCTACTTTTGAAGAGAACTGAGGATTTTTATTAGAGTTTTATTTAATAGTTCTGAATATTTGAGATTTTTTATTATTAATTTTTAGAGATATCTTGGTGATATCTTAGATTTTGTGACTTCTTTTTTTTTTGGAGGGGAGTGGGGGAGCAAGGGAGGGTTCATGAACCATCTCTGATGCTCGATGCCACGGGTTTCGGGTTCGAGTCCCAGCAGTGCCATGGGTGTTTGTAGTGGTTCGGAATCCACTTCAAACCATAGGTCCAATCTAATACGGCGTTGAATGTAGGGCTGTTAACCCAATCCGTAAAAAAAAACCATCTCCTGTCTCGAAATCTGCTAGTAGGCAGACGGCCTTGGTCCACCATGGGGGGCTGTTGCGCCAATGAAGAATAAGAAAAATTCTTTTGGGAAAAATTCGATGCTAAAAATTGAAATTCATTAGTAAGAAAGCAAATTCTTTTTAGAGTGTAAAAACCCGGATTATGCACCTTTGTATGTGTAAGTATTCGTACAATGTAATTAGTAGTTATAAAAATTAAAATTACTAATTATCAATTTTTAATAATCAAGCTTTTATACTGTATAAAA
The DNA here is from genome assembly GCA_021605075.1 of Caerostris darwini. Taxonomy (NCBI): domain Eukaryota; kingdom Metazoa; phylum Arthropoda; class Arachnida; order Araneae; family Araneidae; genus Caerostris; species Caerostris darwini. Next base: position 149,599 of record BPLQ01005149.1, read on the forward strand.
AAGTTTCATTTATTGTATTTGTTTTATAATATTGCAATAATTTTAAAGTATTGTAATTTTTTTCTATTATTATTTGCAAGTTAAGTAAAAGGAACCTGATGGCTGAATGATTAGCGCTCGGTGCCACAGGTTAAAGACTAGGGTCCCGGCGATGCCATGGATATTTGTAGTGATTCTGAATCCACTTTAAACCGTAGGCCCCGTTTTAGCTGTTAGGCGTTGGACTGAAAATCCTACCCCGTAAAAAGAAAACATCTCTTGTCCCGAAATAACTCAGTAGGCAGACGGCCTTGGCCCATATAGGGGCTGTTGTGGCAATGTAAATTTTAAAAAAATATATTACAAAATTTGTGCTCAATCACTGTTACAATTTTTCTTCCTGAAATTAAAATATTGTTTAATTTTAATATTTTGGGTATATTTATTTTCAATTTTATTCAAACTGTTTTGTAAAAAATTATATTGTTTCTTAATTATGTGTTAATTTACACACTTGTTACAGCAGAAAGCAAAACATTACAAATTCAGAAATTTACTTTAAATAACATTGGCTAGAAATGGTATGCTCGGCATGATGGAAAAAGGATTTTACGATAATCTTTTGAAAAAATTTAATAATAATGTAATTTATTACCGTTTACTAATCTTTCATAAAACAGTAACAATATCATTGAATAAATAAAATAAAATATTTTTGTGCAAAATATCATTGAGAAAGGTTATAATCGTATCAAAATTAAGTTGAATTGATTAAAAGATACTTTAAGGACAAATTTGGTGCTTTTTACAAAGGTTATGCAACGCAATTCTTTTACAATACGCCACGTCTAGTTAGTTGATATTCGCATGAGTTACATAAGCGATATTAGGTATGATAGTATCATATTTTTTGTTCTGTTTGTCCATGGACCTCGTGTCTCACTTTATACATGTCAGCCACAACTTCCCGAAAAGTGATAGTCGGAACACCTAGAAACCTCCTCCTGTACATCTAGGAGGTGCTGGATGAAGGAAGGATTTTGTCATTCGAGAAGATTATTTTGGACGTAACGGGGCTTATGGTGTGGCATTGGCTGGCCGTATGGAATAAAACTCATGGAATAATTGGATTGTATGCTTTTGTTGTTGTTCCAGTTATATATGCCACCAACAGCCCACTGACAGGCAATAAATAGAGGATATATTGCTTTCCTAGAGGTCTTAGCGTAAAGGCACCCGATTACTCTTCTTATTGATGAAAACCTCTAAAATATCTCGACAGCCTGAGTAGGTAGTATTTTATTTTTATTGTCGTTGAACAAATACGTTTCTCGGCGAATCTCGTCTTCCACTAATGTATGCTACCAAGAATCCACCGACGTGCAATAAGCAGAGGACTTTGAAAGCGCAAAGGTTTTCCAAAATGTTTGTTTCGACAGCCTGATTAGGTGCTATATTATTTTTTTTTGAAGTGAACATCGGCGAACCGGGGCCTGAATGGCCGAGTGGCTAGCGCTCTGGCCCTCGGTACCACAGGTTTCGGGTTCGAGTCCCGGCGTTGCCATGGATGTGTGTAGTGGTTCGGAATCCACTTTAAACCGTAGGTCCCGGTCTAATAGGATCGTAGAGCGTTGCGGGGGCATTGTTACTCCTCGTCCGTGGCTTATCTTCAAGTTACACGCGCCCCCTGGGTAACGTCTGTGCAGCGCTTGCCTTAAGGCATCCAAGACGTCCATGTCTGTTTTCCAGCTGCATTAGAAAAAAAAAAACATCATCGAACATAAAACATCGGCGAACCTGATGTACCACTTATGTATGCCGCGAACAGCCCACCGACGGGCAATAAGCGGAGGATTTGCTTTCCGAAAGGACTTCGAAAGCATAACTTCTCCCGATTGCACTTTTTATGGGAGAAACCCCTAAAATATCTCGACAGCCTGATTAGATAGTATTTTATTTCTTTGTTGTGGGCGAACCTCCCTTATGTTCCACATTGAACCTAAAACTTACTGATGAATGGAAATGATTGTTAATGAGCGAAAGACATTGCCTTCCCAGAGGACATTTTAAAACATAAAGGATCCCAATTGAGCGTCTTCTGGTAGAAAACCCCAAATATCTTACCTCTCAACCTGGATACTTTATAACTTTTAAACATCTATAAGCCTCGTGTTTTATTTACTCCAAGGACAGCTCACTAACAGGATGTTGTAAGGAAGAAAACCTGGAAAACTCCCAGTCCGACTTTCGATATTTGAGAAGCTTTACAAATTTTGTTAATCTCCATCGAGATTATTAATATTAATAATTATTTGTTTTTACATTGATTATTTATTAATTAATTATTATTAGATCCATTATTCTTAGGATTGCTGGTTTCTAAAGACAGTGATTGCGGCGAACGACGTCACTCTCTACAAACCTGAACACTCCTGTATACTAGTCGCACCTGTTATCGCTGGGCTAGGAGTTGGACACATTATCTATCTTATAACAATAAGATTTTACAGTATTTTATGTTTTTTTTAATGATTAAGAAGCTATGAATACGCATACGAGTTCATTAATTATTAAAACTAAAGATAATTCTTCGACGTATTTATCTTCATAGATTGTTTGACAGGAGAAATTTTTGACAAACTTCCCTCCTTCCATTTTTGTTAAATTAAATGTATTACTTTTGAAGTTGGTACGACGAGAATCGCCAAAAATTTAGTTAAATTAAAAAAAAAATCTTAAGAATGCATTTGTTGTTTATAAAATAGGATTATGCAAACATAGTAGCGAAAAAGTATATTTCAGAAAACAATTCTCGATGGAATAATCTTCTCTATCAAGAAGAATTAATAAAAGACGTTTTGCGAAGTTCTTGGCTCTTGAAACCGAAAGGTTTCGCCTGCCGAAATAATTAGTCAAACAACTACTCGTGGGCTTATTTCTCGTGTAAGGATGTGAAAATTTAATTACTCCGAGTCAACCTGGAAGTGATAGAACACTAACTAATGGTCTTACTCTACTCTATCCTTCTTTAATACCATTCACGCATAAAGATGAATTTTCCTGACATCGCCCGGAAAGGTTCCTTGGAAAAAGACGATATTTTAGAGTAGGGGTATTAAGTTTGCAGATTATGCTACGAAGGTAGAGGTTTCTTCGTATTTTACTTCATTTTGTTTGCTAATCCATGCAGTTGTTAAGGTAGCGAATGGACTTGGGTTACAAAATGCACTGAGGCAGTATGAAGCAGCCTTTAGATTACCATATATACCGAATTTGTGCTGCATTTAGCAAGATAATTGTGTTTTTCCGTCTTGGAATAAAATTAGATTTTTGGACGATTGAGGAGTTGAATGTAAGAAATAATCTTCCCTTATGGCCTAGTTGTAATGCTCACGAAGATAAGAAAACACCAGATATTAAAAATATTGTAGAACGCCAATCAACTGGAAGCCTCAAAGAAAAAGAGGCTACAAATTGGCTGATGTTCTACGACGAGATATTTTAGTAAGGGATGGAAATCCATCTTTAATGTGCGGATCTCCTGGCGACGTCCGTTAATGACACTAATTTCAGAAACAGGAACATTGTTGTCGACAAGGCGATGGTTACAATAGCATCTCACATCATAGTAACATATAGCATGAAGGTTTGGCATCTCACATCATAGTGATATATAGCATTATAATATAGCATCTGACATCATATTGATGTGTAGCATTAAAGTATAGCATCTCACATCATAGTGATATATAGCATTACAGTACAGCATCTCATATCGATAGTCAAATTATATGATGAGTGTTTCTGTCACATGACGCGCACAGGCCGGAAGTTACGCCTAATAAGCAATGCCCTCCTCTCTTTTTCCCAATGGAGCTCTTCGTGACATTCATAAATGAAACACGAAGTCATCTATTTTATTTTTTTAAATATAGAGGTGGGTAGAAATTCGAAACCTTTCGTGATGAGGTTTTCGAAAGGAAGAAAATAAGACAAGATAAAACTTCTTGCATTAGCAGTTAGACTGCCCGATTGAAAACTCTTCAAGTTTTCTTCAACATTCCAGATAGTTAGCCTGAAAGGCATTATTTTTCTTTAATGGGTTTTTGTGAAGTAGGTTCCATATTACTAGCATGAATTTTACGTTAAGAGAGCTACCATTTCCCTCCTTTTAACCTGTTTTTATGTTCTATATTATAATCTTCTGCCACTAAAGTCTTGAGCATGATTATGTGTGAGAGCCATTATTATTTTTTTTTTTGAATATATCAGCCATGTTCATACTACATTTTATTAATATCTTTTCAGATTTAGGATCGAGTAAAATGTCATTTTGAACTTCAGTATAATTCAAGCCAACAGAAGTTTTTTTTTTTTTCCAACTTTGAAAAGTCCTTAAAAACATATTAAAACATTTATAATATTTATGGTTAAAAAAAGATTTTTCATTCATTAAGAAACCTCAGCTACCTAAATATCTATCCAAGGCATGTTTCAACCTAAAAATCATCCCCTGAGAAGTACCGCGTGAAAATGACAATTGTTGAATCCCACCAACACCCCCAAACAACTGCACTTCCAACAATGACGAATCAGTCAATTCAAGGGGACGGAAAGATAATTACCCCTCATCACCCTCAGAACAAATGGCCTTGATGGAACCCTCCCATCCCCCACCCCAGGTCTTGTTCGATTCCATCACTGCTGCCACCGCGCTAAGAATAATGAGCCTTCCGAACCATCTCCGCAAACAACTGTTCAATAACGAATCTGGCAGCAAACGAATCCTCTGGACCTGAACCTGTGTTCGCATTCGATAAGGGGCTGGCTGAACGCAGACGATTTGTGCCGCTTCATTAGCTCCTGCGAATGCGGGGGTGTAGTAGGAAGTTAAACTTATTAGAAAACGAGATAATATTGATTAGGGATGGGAATGATTAGAGTTCTAGTGCTTTTTCCTGTGATGGGTTCTTAAAGTAGTTTGGAAGAAGGAATGGTTTAATCAGTAATCTTGATGATTTTATTGCTTTTGTTATAGATGAGTGTTATGAAGCCAGTTTAGTTTCAGTGAGAAATGGGATAATAACTATTTCGCAATTTGCTAATGAATTTGTAATTGAATTTGTAATTTTTTACATGTATAATATTGTTTAGACATTATATTTATGAATTAACAGTAATAATATATTTTTATCTGTGTTCAGAACCTATTAGGTTTCGGTTAAACGCATATGGATAAGTTCATTAGCCAGTTCTAATAAGCCGCAAATAAAGATGTAGCCCTGAAATTTATAATAAGAAATAATATAATCAATAATAATATAATATGAAGAATAATATTGATTACGGTTTTTCTGTGTGTTTTTTTTTTATTGGAGATTCTGAAAATAGTTTGGAAGGAATTAGATTTGGACAATTTGATTTGCTTCAGTTTAAATAAAGAGGATCCCGTATCTTTGTTGGGATAGGCTCGTTAAATCTGTAAGGTGGAACGTGAACACTGTGGCGCTACTTTTAGGTTGTATGTTTATAACTGTGGAGGTACAAAGAAAATGAAGTGTAGCAGTCACCATGTACCTGGAATAACGCTGAATATATTGATTATCTGCCATTCTTCTTAATCATTGGCTTAACAACTCCATGGCGGGCAAAGGCCTTCTGCATACTGGTAGACTGGTTACCTACTGGTAGCCTTCTGCCTTTGAGACAGCAGATGCTGTTCTTAGGGTTGTTACAACTGCGCCCAACGCTCTACATTTATATTAGACCGGGACCTACTGTTTAAAGTAAATATGAACCACAGCAAACATCCATGGCACCGTAGGGACTCGAATCCGAAACCTGTAGCGCTAGAGCGCTCGTCACTCGGCCATCAGGCCTGAATTTGATTAAAACCAACAGAAAATTTATTTGCAAATTTTTGAAATATATTAAAGAGCAACAATAAAAATTTTTATAGTATTGATGGTTAAAAAAAATTTTTTTTTTCATTCTTTAAGAAACCTCAGCTACCTAAATATCTAACCAAGAGCATGCTTCAACCTAAAAATCAACCCCCTGAGAATGACCACGTGAAAATGACAATTGTTGAATCCCACCAAACAACTGCACTTCCGACGATGACGAATCAGTCAATTCAAGGGGACGGAACTATAGACAACCTAACTTTTTATTTTATTTTAATAAATTCTTTTGGAAACAAAGAATAAACAAAAGAAGAGTTATGTATATGTGTTGGAATAAGGTTATTAAATCCGCATGCTGGAAAGCGAACACTGAGGTACTAATTTTAGTTTGTACGCTTAAAATTGTGGAGGGACAAAGTGAATGAAATTTGGATAATGGATAATAAATCTTGGATAATGGTGAATGTGCTGATTATCCGCCATCCTTCTCCTTCAACGGCTCAACAGCTCCATGGCGGACAAAGGCCTTCTGCATACTGCTAGACTGGTTACCTACTGGCAGCCTTCTACCTTCAAGACATCAGATGATTTTCTTTTTACTGGGTAGGGTTGGCAATCTACGCCCAAAGCTCTAGAGTTATATTAGACCGGGACCTACTGTTTAAAGTGGATTCAAACCACAGCAAACATCTATGGCATCACAGGGACTCCAACCCGAAACCTGTGGCACCGGACGCCAGAGCGCCAGTCACTCGGCCGTCAGACCCCAGTGTAATTAAAACCAACAGAAATTTTATTTGCAACTTTTTAAATATATTAAAGAGCAACATTAAAAACTTTTATAGTATCAATGGTTAAAAAAAAAAACATTTTCATTCATTAAGAAACCTCAGCTACCTAAATATCTAACCAAGAGCATACTTCAACCTAAAAGTCAACCCCTGAGAATTTACCACGTGAAAATGACAATTGTTGAATCCCACCAAACAACTGCACTTCCGACGATGACGAATCAGTCAATTCAAGGGGACGGAACTATAATCACCCCTCATCACCCTCAGAACAAATGGTCTTGATGAAACCCTTCCTCCTGGTCTTGTTCGATTCCATCACTCCATACCAAGAATAATGAGCCTTCCAAACCATCTCCGCAAACAATCTGTTCAATGACGAATCTGGCAGCAAACGAATCTTCTGGACCTGAACCTGTGTTCGCATTCGATAAGGGGCTGGCTGAAAGCAGACGATTTGTGCCGCTTCATTAGCTCTTCGAATGCGGGGGTGTAGCAGGAAGTGAAACTTATTAGAAAACGAGATAATATTGATTAGGGATGGGAATGATTAGAATTCTGGTGCTTTTTCTTGTGATGGGTTCTTAAATTAGTTTGTAAGAAGGAATGATTTAATCAGTTATAGATGGCTTTCGTTATAGATGAGTGAAGTAGTATGTTAACAAGCTATTATAGTTTCAGCGAGAATTGGGATAATAACTATTTCGCAATTTGCTAATTGACTTGATTAAGTTATAATTTCCTATCGAGATAATATTGTTTAGAGATTATATTATGTATTAACAGTAATAATACACTTTTATCTCTGTTTAGAACTTATAGGGTTTGGATTAAACGCATATGCGTAGGTTCATTAGCCTGTTCAAATAATAAAGATGCAGCTGTGAATTTTATTAGGGAACAATATTGATTAGGGATTTTCTAATAAAAATGTAGTTGTGAAATTTATTAGGATATAATGTTGATTAGGGTTTTTCTGGGTGTGTTTTATCGGGAGTTCTGAAAATAGCTTGGAAGGAATTAGATCTTGACGTTTGAATTTCTTCAGACTGGTTTATTAGACAACCTGAAATTTTATTTTAACATAATAAACATTTTTCGAGATAAAGAAGATTAAACAAATGAGGATCATCTCACTAAGGTGCTCCTTCCAATTTGTAAGTTTAAAATTGCGGAGTGACAACGTTAATGAAGTGTAGCAGTCCCCATAATGCTGAATACTATGTACTGATTATCTGCCATTCTTCTTCTTCTTCTTCATTGGCTCAACAGCCTCGTGTTGGGCCAAGACCGTCTGCTTACTGGCAGATTTCGAAACAGTAAGCGTTTTTTTCTTTTTACGGGGTAGGATTGTCACCTTTACGACCACCGTTCTGTAGTCAAATTAGACTAGGTCTATGGTCTAAAGTGGATTCCGCATAACTACAAACACCCATGGAACCGCCGCCACTCGAACTCGAAACTTGTGGCACTGAGCGCCAGAGCGCTAGTCAATCGGCCATCAGGCACAATTATCCCTCCATGAAAGTGATAAATTACCTCAAGTCAAAATGCTCTGAGTTGGAAAGATCGTTGAGCTTGAAGAAGGAGACAGGTGATTTAGAATACCCCAGATGCAACCCATAGGTGTGGTGTGATGAAAAGCAACATGCCCCCATTGGAGAATTTGTTATTTTAATAGTGTATTAAATAATAAACACTTGAGATGGTTGCGTTAATTTATCGGCTGAAATGTCCTTTCTTTGAATTGAAACTGCCACCCTTAGGATGTTTCTTTAAAATTACGGATGCACACATCTTAATTTTTTGTTCAATTCCTTCTATTAGCTCACACTCTCCCTATATATATCTTGTTCAAATTTTCAATCATTCATAAAATACTTTTTATTCATCCACTCAAGTTCAAATATATTTTTCTTAACTGGTAGTGGATGACACTAAATGTTAATACAGTTTTTTCAAATATTAATTCATTAATTAACTTTCATTAATTAATTTTAGTTTTTTTAGATTTAAGTTGCATATATCTACCAATAGATGGCGCCAGATAAACTTATAAAAATGAATGAAAATTATTTATAAAGGACTTTCTGTAATATAGTGAAAAAAAAGTAGGAAGTGACTTAAATTTTTTTTTTTTTATTTTATATTACTTGTTTATTTTGGCTAATGCTAAATCTGCTGAATATCTGATGTTGTACTGTTAAATTACCTCAAGTCAAAATACCTTGTATTTTAAAACAATCAAAATAGCGTGTTTTATTAAGGGTTATGTCATTGTGCGAATATCCTTGTAGGCAAAGTCGGATTTTTTTTACATGTTTTCGCCCTTAATATAATTCATTAAATATATGTGTAAAAATCTTTGTTAAAATAAAATCAAAAGCTTGTTTATCTAATGGACAAGTGTAGTAGTGCCAAATGGTTTATATCTATTATGAAAGAATCGCATACAACAACTTTTAATCACACAGATCAATAAAGATTAGTTACGTAGTTTTGGATAATGTAAAATTCCGTAAACTGACAGCTTGAAATATTAAGTTTTTAAAACTCTAATGAAACGTCAAACGTGATCAAGCTCATTTAATTCAGCTTTAATTATTAGAACAATGTTTAACTTCCTGATAAAAGGTAAATGTATTCGTTGCTGTCAGTTTACGCAACATGATACTTTTAAAGGATTGCGACTTTTAGCTGAAAGAAAAAGATTATTCTGCTATAATATAATTTAAGCGATTGCGGCTCTTGATTACTGAATAGTAATTTCTTTAACAGTGTTTTATTAATCACTAATTAACTAACTTTTAAAATTTCTTCCGATGAAAAAAAGTGAAATAAGGTTTATATAAATTAAAAGAAAGAGCTCGACAATATTACAACAAAAAATTTAAAAAAATTGCGCATTACCATTTCGTAAGTAACATGGTCGATACATAAAATAACTAAATGAATCTCTGTATGATGCCATATATAATTTAAACATAAATATGAATAATTAATGCTTTTCAATACTTAATACCTGAGGTTTGAATTTACACATTATTATTAATAACACTAATCCTCAGTTTCGTTGACGTCTGTGAGTCTTGTGTTTCATTTATGTTGCGAACAGCCCACTGATGGTAATATGGGGTAGAAGGGTAACTGTCCCGAATTTGCGTGTCATATGGGAGATAAATCCCTAAAACTCCCACCAGATAATCTGACTAACGATGGGAGACATTTTACACATATTGTAAAAATCAACATCGAATTCCTTCCTGATGTATACATCACTAGCCTAAGTCTAAATGTCTAATGTAATTCCTGCTGCATGTTAATTGCATAAATTACCACTCCGCTAATTTTCCTCTATGTAGGTAATTGGTAATAGTTGTAATTCCTTTTTAGGAGTTGGGTAATTTCCTTATTATAGTGCAATAGTAGTATATCCGATGTATATCAAATTATTGAAGAAAAGAAAATATGTCTAATTTAAGTCCTATTGCATGCTAATTGCACAAATTACCACTCGGCTAATTTTCCTCTGTAGGGGTAATTGGTAGTTGTCATTGCTTCATAAAAGTCCGGCAATTTTCCTATTATAACGCAATAGTAGTATGTACAATACATATCAAATTGCGGAAAAGAGCAAAATTTACTCCTATTCTAAACTCTCTTGCATGGAAATTTTACAAATTACCATTCGGCTAATTTTCCTCTATAGGTGTAATTGATAATAGTAGTAATTCCTTTATAAGAGTCTGGTAATTTTCTTATTATAATGCAATAGTAGTATATCCGATGCATATCAAATTATTGAAGAAAGGAAAATGTGTCTAATCTATTGCATGCTAATTGCACAAATTACCACTCGGCTAATTTTCCTTTATAAGGATAACTGAAAAAAATTGATAGAGAAATTGATTAAAAATAGTTGTGATACCTTTATAGGAGTCAGATAATTTTTCTATTATAGTGCGATAGCAGCATATACGAAGCATAGCGGAAGTGAGGAAAATATATTTTAATATTATTAATATAAAAATAATATCAAGATGAAATCTATAGTGTGTTATGAAAAAATTCCTAAAACTTTTTTACAATTTTTTTTTTATTAAAAAAAATTCACTTAAAATATTTTACTTATTTCCTGAATTTACATGAGAATTGGTATAATATAATTATAAAATTAAATAAGAATTAAAAATTAAAAATTAATTTAGGTAAGAAAATAATATGAAAAAGATTTAACTATTTTTATGACTATTCGTATTTAAATAGAGAATATCGGTAATTTTTTCATATATAAATAATAATTAAAGTAATTCATTTAATAAAAATTACTGTTCACACCTATATATAGTAGAGCAATGACAGATTACGGAACTTATCAAAGTAAGAAAATACAAGCCCATAAAAGAAGCAAAAAAGAGTTTTTAAAGTTTCTTCTCAAAACCGCAGAGTTTCTTAAAATATTTCTATGCTTTTTATCTGCACTTTCAATCACTGGCTTGAGAGGTTAATTAAATAAAAATTAGTGTCTGCAATCGCTTTCACTAGCTATTACGTTTTCAGATTTTTTTTTTTATAGCACTAAAATACGAGAGCACTTGAGAAAAGGTTGAAAAAATTACCTTAAGAGCGAAGATGTGTGAACATTTTTAAAAATTTCATTAGAAGGTAATCAATTTTCGTAGCACTTAAAAATACTATTCGTAATTATAAAAATACTATTCCTATAATAATAAAAAAAACTATTAAAAAAAACTAATAAAATACTATTCCTCGCTTTTAATTTTCAGGAATTTATGAACCAAAAAATTTATTCTCCAGAAAATTATAAGCACATTACATAAACTAAGTATGCGTTAAATGCTGGGAGAATTTTATTGAGATATTTTCTTCTTTTTTATTGTTAATAAAGCCGTGGTCTAAAGTATGAGTAGCGGAATCAGGGTGCCAATATTGCCACATATTAAACTGGCCTTAACAATTTTTAGAATTTTACTGGCCACCACAATTTCACCGAACGTTCATGAAATCTTTTTAAAGCTAAAGTTACCTCAACATTTATAAATTTCCATCAAGGACATTAGGAACACAACAGATACATCAAAACAAGAAGATATCAAGAACCACAACCGAGACATCAAGACAAAAAGACATCAAGAAATACAACCAAGAAGTATAGAATGGAAAATGTTGCAGATAAATATTTAGCATTATTAAATAAATAGTTGATGCTGCCAAAAAGCAGAAAAGCAATTTCACTAAATATTAAAAACGTGAATTTTTCGTGTAAAATCATACCTGACTGAAGCTTTCAAACGACCCTTTTGGACATTCTGTATATAAAACAAGCGAAAGCGATATATAAACAAGCGAAAGCGATGTATAAACAAGCGAGTAACTCATCAGATTTATAAACAAAATAGCATTTCTTGTTCAATGCCAATTCTAATAGACGTCTGCTTCAACTTTCTGTTCTTTTAGAATAAAAGGACGCTATCTATTTTATGACTACTCTATAGTTGAGACATATTGCTTGAGGTCATGGATTAGAGTAACTAAAATTCATATTTATAAGCTAAAAGCATATCATTTCGCCAAAACCACCCTGAATGGCCGGGATGTGTCACGATCCAAACCACGCTTCAGATTAAAAATGAATCGGCTAATAATGACGAAACAATTTATGCGTGAAACTCTTAAAGGAACCGAAACAGCAGTTAAGCGGGCCCCATAAAGCAGCGCGTCATTTTCCCTTTTACTTTATAGCCCTCTGAGAGTGTCACCGAAAGGTGATCATTCAAGTGAGCAGGAAGAGTGCCACCCATCATGGGGTGACAGGCTCTTTCTTGCGTCCACCCCGATCGATGATCGAGCGGCATCATGAGCAGTCGTTACAGAAAAGCCTTATTTATGACGACTTCTCTCTAAACTGCGACTTCTCAATGGACTTTTGTCCATGCATTCCAAAGACGTTTCATGTGAGGAATGGATTGGTGTTAGTGTTCCGAAGATGGTTAGGATGGGAAGAGGATTTGAATATTTATACCACGCTGAATGGCAAGAAGATTCTTGGTGAAATATACTGCACTTCTCAGATTTTATGGAAATCTAAAATGTGTCTTTGATTTCGGTATTAAAACTTTCCAAACGTATTATATGTTGGGGAGTAAAGACGAAACAGAATATATCTAAGTTACTCGACGAATATATAGAGGTTATAATATATTACTAAACTCCTTAACTATATACTCGTATGTGTGTACTCGTATATTATATTTGTTTCTTTTCGGAATACCATATTCATATTATTCAATAAACTCACTCATAATATTATTAACTCTTTAGCGGATTATTCCGAATATATTATCTCGTAGTTTCTTTTCAAAAGACCACCAGTTAACTCATATTAATAAACTGCTTGGCGGATTATCCCATTATATTCGTATCTCATAGTTTCATTTTCGAATACCATCATTAAAATCACTCATAATATCAATAAAAGCAGATTATTCCGAGTGTATTCGTATCTCATATTTGTTCCTTTTCGGAATACCGTCAATTAACTCGCTCATAATATTAATACACTCCTTAATGGATTATCCCGTGTGTATACGTATCTCATATCTTTAGATTAGCTTTAGAATTCTTTAGAATAGAAGGAACGCTCTATTTTATTATGGTTGGGACTCTTTGCTTGAAGTAATGAGTTAGAGTAACTAATATTCATATTTATAAACTAAAAGCACACCATTTCGCCAAACCCACAACGAATGGCCCTGAATATGTCACGATCAAAACCACGCTCAGATTAAAAGTGAATCGGCAGATAATGACGAAACAATTTACGCGTGAAACCGAAACAACAGTTAAGCGGGACCCATAAAGCAACGCATCGTTTCCCCCTTTATTTTATAGCCCTGTGAGAGTGTCACCGAAAGGTGATCTTTCAAAGGAGCAGGAAGAGTGCCACCCATCATGGGTTGACAGGCTCTTTCTTGCGTCCACCCAGATCGATAATCGAGCGGCATCATGAGCAGTCGTTACAGGAAAGCGTTATTTATGACGACTTCTCAATGGACTTTTGTCGGTATGCATTTCAAATACGTTCCTGGTGAGGAATGGATTGGTGTTAGTGTTCCGAAGATGGGTAGTTCATCTCTTGGATGGGAAGAGGATTTGAGTATTTATACCACACTGAATGACGAGATGATTCCAGGTGAAATATACCGGACTTCTCAGATCTTATGGAAATGCGAAACATGGTTTCGATTTCGGTATTAAAATTTCCATACATATTACATATTGGGAAGTAAAGAGGAAACTGAATGTATATAAGTTACATGACCAATATATAGAGATTATAATATTAATAAGTTCCCTAACGGATTATCCAGAGTGTACTCGTATCTCATATTTGTTTCTTTTTGGAATACCATACTCACATTATTCAATAAACTCGCTCATTATATTATTAACTCTTAGCGAATTATCTCGAATATATTAACTCTTAGTTTCATTTCGAAAGACCACCAGTGAACTGATATTAATAAACTCCTTTTCGGATTATGCCATTGTATTCGTATCTCATAGTTTCCTTTTGGAATACCATAAATGAATTCCGTAACGGATTATCCTAAGAGTACTCGTATCTCATATTTTTTTCGGAATACTATCAATTAACTCACTCATAATTTTAATAAACTCCTTAATAGATTATCTCGTGTTTATACTTATCTCATATCTTCAGAATGCTTTGCAATAGAATGAACGCTCTATTTTATTATGGTTGGGACACATTGCTTAAAGTCATGGGTTAGGGTAACTAATATTCATATCTATAAACTATAACAGCATGTGATTTCGCCAAACCCACACTAAATGGCCCGGAATATGTCAAGATCAAAACCACGCGTAGATTAAAAGTGAATCGGCTCTTAATGACGAAACAATTTATGCGTGGAACTTTTGGAGGAACCGAAACAGCAGTTAAGCTGACTCCATAAAGCAGCCTCTATTCTATAGCCCTTTGAGAGTGTCACTGAAACGTGATCTTTCAAGCGAGCAGGAAGAGTGCCACCCATCATGGGTTGACAGGCGCTTTCTTGCGTCCACCCCGATCGATAATCGAGCGGCATCATGAGCAGTCCTTAAAGGAAAGCGTTATTTTTGACAATCTCTCTCTAAACTGCGACTTCTCAATGGACTTTTGTCGGTAGGCATTTCAAATACGTTTCGGGTGAGGAATGGATTTGTATTAGTGTTCCGAAGATGGGTAGTTCATCTCTTGGATGGGAAGAGGATTTGAATATTTATACCACACTGACTGAAGAGATGATTCCAGGTGAAATATACCGGACTTCTCAGATCTTATGGAAATCTAAAACATGTCTTTGATTTCGGTATGAAAAATTTCCATACATCGTACATATTGGGAAGTAAAGAGGAAACGGAATGTATTTAAGTTGTTCGACGAATATATAGACGTTATAATACTAATAAACTCCTTAACTGTAAACTCGTATGTGTGTACTCGTATCTCATATTTGTTTCTTCTTAGAATATACGACAAAATTATAGAGATTATAATATTAATAAGATTCTAAAAGATTATCCCGAGGGTACTCGTATATTATATTTGTTTCTTTTCAGAATACCATACTCATAATATTTATAACTCCTTTATGAATATTCTATCTCATAGTTTCTTTTCGAGAGACCACCAGTTAACTGATATTAATAAACTCCTTAGAGAATTATCCCTATGTATTCGTATCTCATAATTTCTTTTTGAAACACCATCAATAAAATCGCTCGTAATATTAATGAAAACTGATTATCGCGAGGGAACTCGCATCTCATATTTGTTTCTTTTGGGAATATCATCAGTAAACTGACACATAAAATTAACAAACTCCGTAACGGATTATGCCTATAGTGTTCTCGTATCCTATTTGTGTTTCTTTTAGGAATATCATCAGTTAACTCACTCATAATATTAATAAACTCCTTAATAGATTACCCCGAGTGTATACGTATCCCATATCTTTACAATAGCTTAAGAATAGAAGGAAAGCTCTATTTTATTGTGGTTGGGACGCATTGCTTGAAGTCTTGGGTTAGAATAACTAATATTCATATTTATAAACTAAAAGCACATCATTTCGCCAAACCCATCCTGAATGGCACGGAATATGTCACGATCAAAACCACACTACAAATTAAAAGTCAATCGGCTCATAATGAGGAAACAATGTATGCGTGAAACTTTTGAAGGAACCGAAACAGCAGTTAAGCGGGCCCCATAAAGCAGCGCATCATTTTCCCTCTATTTTATGGCCCTGTGAGAGTGTCACCGAAAGGTGATCTTTCAGGCGAGCAGGAAGAGTGCCACACATCATGGGGTGATAGGCACTTTCTTACCTCCACCCCGATCGATAATCGAGCGGCATCATGAGCAGTCGTTGCAGGAAAGCGTTATTTACGACCATTTCTCTAAAAACTGCGACTTCTCAATGGACTTTTGTTGGTATGCATTTCAAAAGCGTACCCGGTGAGGAATGGTTTGTTGTTGGTGTTCCGAAGATGGGTAGGATGGGAAGAAGATTTGAATATTTATACCACACTGAATGACAAGATGATTCCCGGTGAAATATACTGGACTTCTCAGATTTTATGGAAAATTAAAACATGACTTTAATTTCGATAATAAAAATTTCTTTACATATTATATGTCGTTGAAGTAAAGAGGAAACGGAATGGATCTAATTTATTCGACGAATTTATAGAGATTATAATATTAATAAGCTTCATAATTTGATTATTCTGAATGTACTCGCACCTCATAATTGTGTCTTTTTGGAATACCATTATTTAACTCACTAATATTAATAAACACCTTACTGATTATACCAAGCGTATGCGTATCACATATTTGATCGTTTTGGAATATCATCAGTTAATCATATTAAGGTTAAACTCCTTAACAAATTATTCCGAGTGTATCTAAAGTTTGTTTCTTTTCGGATAACTATTACTCATAATGATAATAAACTCCTTAATCGATTATCCCGAGTGAACTCCGTATCTCATATCAGTTTCTTTTCGGAATACAGCCAGTAAACACACTAATAATATTAATAAACTCCTTAACTTATAACGGTATTAAAAATTTCTATGCACAGTATATGTTGAGAAGTAAAGAAGAAACTGAATAGATCTAAATTACTCCATGAATTTATAGAGATTACAATATTAATCAACTTCATAAACTAATTATCCCGAGTGTACTCGTATCTCATATTTGTTTCTTTTCGGAATACCATCAAACTCACTCATAATAATAATAAACTCCACAATAGATTATCCCGAGTGTATACGTATCTCACATCTTTAGAATTGAAAGAACGCTCTATTTTATTATGATTTTGACACATTATTTGAAGTCATGGGTTAGGGTAACTAATATTCATATATATAAACTAAAAGCATATCATTCCGCCAAACCCACACTGAATGGCCCGGAATATGTCTCGATCAAAACCACGCTTCAGATTAAAAGCCAATCGGCTCATTATGACGAAACAATTTATGCGTGAAACTTTTGAAGGAACCGAAACAGCAGTTAAGCGGGCCCCATCAAGCAACGCATCATTTTCCCCTCTATTTTACGGCCCTCTGAGAGTGCCATTGAAAGGTGATCTTTCAGGCGAGCAGGAAGAGTGCCACCCATCATGAGGTGACAGGCTCTTTCTTACGTCCACCCCGATCGATAATCATCATCATGATCGGCATCATGAGCAGTCGTTACAGGAAAGAGTTATTTATGACGACTTCTCTTTCTAAACTGCGAATTCTCAATGGACTTTTGTCGGTATGCGTTTCAAATACGTGCCTAGTGACGAATGGATTGGTGTTAGTGTTCCGAAGATGGGAAGAGGATTTGAATATTTATACCACGTTGAATGACACGGTGATTCCAGGTGAAATATACTGGACTTTACAGATTTTATGGAAATTGAAAACATGTCTTTGATTTATGTATTAAAATTTTCCATACATCGTACATGCTAGGAAGTAAAGAGGAAACGGAATAATATCTAAATTACTCGACGAATTTATAGGGGTTATAACATTAATAAAGTCCTTAACGGATTATCCCGAATGGACTCGTATTTCATATTTGCTTCTTTTCGGAATGCCATTCTCCTATTATTCAATAAACTCACTCATGCTATAATATTAATAAATTCTTAGCGAATTATCCCGAATATATTATGTCAAAGCCTCTTTTCGAAGACCGCCAGTTAACTCATATTAATAAACTCCTTAGCGGATTATCCCATTGTAATCGTATCTCATAGTTCCTTTTTGAAATACCATCAATAATATATAGAGGTTACGAATATATAGAGATTATAATATTAATAAAGTACTTAATGGATTATCTCAAGCGTACTCCTATCTCTTATTTGTTTGTTTTCTTAATATCACTAGTAAATTCACTCATAATATTCACTGTAGATCCTTGTGTAATTAGCCTAAAGTGTGCACAAGATGACCGTAGAGAGACAAACCAAACCAAACGACTCATAATATTAATAACTTCATAAATGGATTATCTCGAGTGAATTAATATCTCATATTTGTTTCTTTTCCATCAGTAATTCACTTATAATAAAAAATAAACTCTTTAACAAATTGTCCAAGTGTTTGACCAAAGATTTCCCTTTCGGTTCTCGCCTAGTTCCTTTCTAAACAAACAAATTGGCCGCAGGTGGTTTTTTTTTTTTTTTTTTTTTTTTTTTTTTTTTTGTCCTCTGGCGATTCCATTTGGTGGGGAAATGTCACTTGGCGAAATCGGAACTAAAACACAGAATTTCCCGATAAAATGTCCTTTTTTTTGTATAGATAAAGATGCAATCATCTAAACATTTTAAAAGAAACTTTGTACAAAACTGCTCAAATAAACCCTTAATACATGTAATGATAAAGATAGTTGACTCACTGTATTCCCACTAACACCAATTTGGCTTATCTGGGCTTAAATGATACATTATGCTTTTTGAATTATTTTACATTCAAAATGAAAAAGGAATTATAATTATTAAACATAGCTATACTGTTGCAACTGAAAATAAAACTTGCATTATAAACAAAAAAAAAAAAAAAAAAAAAAAAAATGAAAGTCACTCAACTGATCATTTACAAGTATAGGACAAAAAAGGAAATATTGATCAGTACAATTTCAAAATGGCATCAAGACATGCTTTTTCTTTTTCACATGTGCAGAATTATAAATATGTTAACATGTGCCACATTTAGAAATAAAAATTAATGTATAAATATCGATAAATCATCATCATGATTGGCGCAACAGCCCCATGGTGGGTCAAGGTCGTTGCACACTGGCAGATTTCGAAACATGATATGTCTCCTTTTGACGGGGTAGGGCTGTCAACCCTACGTCTAACGCTCTACAGTCCAGTTAGACTGGGACCTACAGTTTAAAGTGGATTCCGAACCACTACAAAGATCCATGCCACCGCCGGGACTCGAACCCTAAACCTGCGGTACCGAGGGCCAGAGCGCTGGCCACTCGGCCATTCAGGCCCATATCAACAAATACAATTTCAAAATGACATGAAGGCCTGATGGCCAATTGGCTAACGCTCTGGCATTTGGTGCTACAGGTTCGAATCCTGGTTGGGGCATGGATGTTTGTGAGTGGTTCGGAATCTACGTTAAACTGTAGGTACCTGTCTAATTAGCCTAAAGTGTGCACAAAATGACCGTAGAGCGACAAAAAAACCCCAGATATGTTAACATGTGCCAATTTCAGAAATAAAAACTAATTTATAAATATTCATCAGTGCAATATCAAAATGAAATCAATGTATGCGATTTCTTTTTCAAATGTGCAGAACTTCGAACATGTTAACATGTTGCCAATTTTATAAATAAAAATCAACGTACTGAAGATAAAATAGTAGTAGCTTAAGTATCCCCACTTTTCATACCCAAAAGATGAGCGAGAAGCTACCTTGTTATTTATTGCTTATGACTGCTAGCGTTTACTTTCCGCTATATTTTAAAAATGAGAAAAAGGGAAGTCATTTTTTAGTGATAACAGCAGCTGTAGAGCTCTGGCGATGAATTATATTTTGTTGTTTCTAATGCACGATCCAAATGGTCTCTCTCTCTATATATATACTGGAATTAATATAAATAAAAATAAATAAAACACGATAAAAACTTACTGATTATAATTCTAACAATGAAAATTTTTGTTTTAAATAAAAGAAGAAACATTTTTTAAAACAAAATTGTATCTAAAAAAAAAATTTTTTTTTTTTTTTAAATTTTTTTTAAAAAAAAAGAAATATTTTTTAAAACCAAATTGTATTTAAAAAAAGAAATATTTTTTTAAAACAAAATTCTATTTAAAAAAAATAACTGATTCTCTCATATCTTTGATTTCGGTCTTAAAATTAATCCTTCGCGTACGTTGAGGAAACAAAGAAAAAGTGATACATATCAAAAGTATTTATCAAGGTTCTGAAATTAATTACAATTTTAACAATGGTAACTGGAAATTTTGAAAAAGATTTAAAGTTAAAATATGGGGATTTAATTAACAGAATTAGTAATAATTTTTTGTTAATTTTCTTTCTTAAAGATGTACTATTTATCCAAATTTGGAACATAAAATGACACACAAAAAATTCCCGCTTTTTCTGCTTGAATACCATGGTAAGGAAAGAAATTTTCGGCAAAAAGAAAAAGCTTGAAAATTCTCACCGGGTAGCTATTTCATGGGACATTAGTGTATAAAGAAGAGCTTTTATATGGCCTTAAAAGACCAATTTGTTATTCATTTGGATTCCAAATTGAACATATTCCAATTACTGTGCATTAAGAAAATAATGCACAGTAATTGGAATATGTTCCATTATTGACTTAATTACTAGAAAATGACTTAATTATTAGAAAAATGTTTTCTTTTATATTTTCTAATTTATTATAGAAATCTTACTAGATGTAATCTAAGTCTAAGACATATCTAGCGACGTGTTCCGATAACATGGAGCAGAGAAAATAACATTCCGCTAGTAATCGGTGAGTTACAAAATTGATATAGGAGTGTAGTCTGTTTTATAAAGCAGCAATCAAATCATGTGGTAGACTCTGTTTACAATAATACAGCTATTAGCCGAGTGATTAGTTGCAGATCGACTACGATAAATAATCCATCTGATTGGATAGATTTATTGCCCGCTATAAAGTCGCATAAATGCATACATAATTCATATATATATATATATATATATTTGATATATATAATGTAAATTTCATACCTGTTGAATATTTGGTTCGTTGTTTGATGTAACAAAATTAAAATATTATAAACTAAATGATTATTATTTATCTATTTATTATTTAAAAATGGTCAAATGATCTCTATTTATAGATTTTTTAATATTAAAATTGCAAATAAATCATTTATCAACAAATATGTGTTGATCTAAACAAGCTTATGCATTTCAATGCATTATTTAACAACCATAAGCTATATTATATTTGGCGCAATTTTAAAATGTAGCTTGTTTAAGGTAATTAACTTCTTAGAAATGAAAAACATTACATAAGAAGGAAAAAAAATTTA
Organism: Caerostris darwini; assembly: GCA_021605075.1. NCBI lineage: Eukaryota > Metazoa > Arthropoda > Arachnida > Araneae > Araneidae > Caerostris > Caerostris darwini. Next base: position 170,934 of record BPLQ01005149.1, read on the forward strand.
CGTAAAATAGAATTAAATATATTTTTTTAATATTTAAATGTTTAGTTTTTTTACCAAACTAAATCCAAATCATGTTTTTTTTTTTTTTTAGTTTTTATTGAAATCTGAAAATATTAAAAAAATAAAATTATTTCACGTGACTTGTGTAGATGTAAACACTGAAAATAAATTTAAAATCACATAAGAAAAACTTATAATTTTTATAGGTGTGCATTCATGGTATTTTTTTTTATACTAACGGTTCAAAACCAATTGTTTTAATTGCAGAGTAATGGATTTGCAAATATGTTTGAAGTTCCAGATTTCGCATACCATTATGATTTCATATACCCCATATAACTCTAAAATATAAAATCCAGGTTCAGCAGCTCTGAAGGTAGCAATGTCTCTAAATGATTGGTTCACTTTTAGAAACCCATTTTACATTATTCAGCTAATATCATTGAAGAAATGGGCTTTTGTGTTATCAAACAGAATTTACATTTGCCAATATTGAGATTACTTTTCTTTGTTGAATTCCCATTCCAAAAATCGAGGTCGAAAATAGAAATGTTCCAGATAAAACAAACTGTTTCTAATCAAAATAGAATGTTTTTCCGTGTCGAAAATCGTTTGATGCAAACGATGCTACGATTAAAAATTTTAAAATAAGCATAATAATTTTTCACGTATCGCTGTACCTGTGTCATATTTTCTCATATATATTGCTTTTAAAAAATGTTTTTTTGTGTGATCTATTATTTATTTAGGTTTGCCGCATCAAATCTTACTCATCCTATATCCCTGCGGTGTTTATATTATTGATATTGTTCGAATAAAATAAATCAGTACAAATTTGTAATTTTCTTTTTTAAAGGGAAGTGTTCTAAAATTGTTAAATTATTGCTAAATACACTTCAAAAATATTTAAAGAAGGAAATAATAAAATCTTTTAAACATATTGTGAGAAATTTGTTTAATTTATTTCCTTCTATTTTTAAGCTAGGAGTAATCATCATTTTTAAGAATATTTTTTTGTCTGTGGTTTATCTATTTAGAACTAAACATAGTTGTCTGCAATTTCGCCTTTTTATTTTGTAAATTTTAGAATATTTTTTTATAAAGAATATATAGAGAGATATGTACTAAGGAAAATAAACAAAAATTTTGTATTCACTATGGACTACAGAAAGTCAATATTTCTACAAAAATTAATAAAATTAAATAATTTTCCATCTTGTGTAATTTTGCTGTGAAATTAAATTAAAAGTTAGGAATGTATGTTTGTCATTTATGAGCATACTACTCTATGGACAATGTTAAAAAACTAGTAAACATCGTCTGAGATATTATTAAAAAGTCTCATTTGAGGTTAACATTTCATCATAAAAATTCTATAATTATTTGTATTGATGTTTATCATCCTACAAATGACGTATTCAATTTGAAGTATGTTTCGAATATAGGACTAAAAATTAGATATTAAAATATTATGTTTGGTTAGATTATAAACACTCATCAGTGTTTATTTTCTGCAAGTTTAAACACAAGCATTTCTATCGATGCAGTTGCTGCTATTTCCTCATTTTTTAAACTTTCTGCATTGCGTGGCAATACTTTCTGCAACTATAGTAGCACATTTGCTTCTTTTGCAATTTTGCTGAGATAAATTAAATGTTATGATAAATTAAAAGATGATAAATTGGCAATTTTAAAAGCTGTGTGATAAATTAAATGTATGATAAATTAAAAGATGATAAATTGGCTTATGATAAATTAAAAGTTAGGAATGTGTGCAATGGGCAATGTGCGACTCTATGGGCAATCATCAAAAACTATGAACTATGTAAACAATAAGATTCTATGCACAATCATCAAAAACTATGAACTACGTAAATAATAAGACTCTATGGACAATCATCAAAAACTATGAACTATGTAAATAATAAGATTCTATGGACAATGATCAAAATCTAGTAAAAATTATCTGAGACATTTTTAAAAAATCTCATTTGATAACATTTTATTTCAAATATTTGACTAAAAAGTAGATATTAAAATATTATTTTAAATAATTTATAAACAATCATCATATGAACTGTCAATCATTCTATGGATTTATTTTTGTAAATAATAAGACTTAAAAACATAAACATTTCTATCGATGACGCTTATGTTATTAATTGAGTTGACATGCGTGAATAAAAATGAATAAATTCATCGGAAAAAAAAATCTCATTTTATTTCAAATATTTGACAGAAAAAATATTATTTTGGCTGATTTATAAGCATTCATATGCGTCATCAGTGTTTATTTTTGTAAATGCTTGATGACGCTTATGAATCTTCGTCTTATGTGGATAAAAAAATGTGGGTAAAAAAATAAACGTAAACATTAAATGATTTCCAGTCCAAACGTTATTTTGAAGAGTCATTAATTTTTGAATTGGTGCCAGTTGCGAACCAGCATGGAATTAGCTTTTGTTGATTTTGCTCTTTAAATATTACCCCTAACGCTTATTTTCTGCGAAATTTGTTGATTCCATTATTGGTTTATAAATTTTACTTTATTATCCTTTTTTGTTAAATTATAATTAAAATTGAATCAGGAGATTCTTTGTACCTTATTTTTTTGTTATTTGCAGAAAACCAATATTTCGTTTACATTCTTTGTTCTAATATCTTTTTTAAAATGTATAATAAGGGAAAAATTCAATATTTTTTCTTTCTTTTATTTATATTGTAAAATATTAAAAGCATTATTTGTTTAAGAATATACGTTGTTTAAAGAATACATTCCACAACTTTTTAAAATTTATTTTATTTATTGAGCAAACGGAGTAGCAGTATTTATAAAAAATAAAGGCTGTAGTGTGCATTTTGGGCAACCAGATTGTATCTGGGTGTGGTTGGGTTGACAACTTGAACCACAGGTTTGGAGAACTCACAGCTTTATTGACACACGCACAAACACCACATACATATAATTAGAGACATACAATATTCAACACATTTAACGATACATAATTACAGATTCGTGAAAGGACTCCACTTCTAAGCCGAAAATTTGAAACTTGGACTACACGCAGGATGTACGAAATATTCTTCTTATCCGGGAGAGTCTGTAGGCCAACTAATGTAAATGGATCATGTTACATGTTTTAATCATTCATTAATAGAGAGTTTTTGCATACCGTATTTTGGACATCTGTTAGCTTTTTCTTTCTAGCGCGCATGCTCATAGGAAATTGCGCATACGTATTTGTAATAATGTTTCCTATGAGCATGCGCGCTAGGGAAAAAGCTAACGGACGTTCAAAATACGGTATGCAAAAACTCTCTAATGTCTCAAAAAAAATTATCCCGAATTTTGATGGTTTAAAAAAAAATAGCTTCTATTGATTAAATTTAAATGATCAGATGATGTATTTTGATGGCGTAGTTTATGCTTTACTATAGTTAATTTATCATCTTAATATGTAACGCCAAATCTATTTGGAATATTCAAAATTATTCCTGCCCAACAAAAAGGACTGAGCCGTGCGGCAGTCAATGGGGACACGGCTTTCCCATGCAACACTTAAGAAATCAACACTTTGCGAGCTATCAGGCGACTATTAAAGCAATTTGCGGCATGACAGGGGTCGGAGGTCGGCGATAGTTGGCAGTAGCTCTTTTATTAGGAGAGGGTAGCGGAGCAATTTGGGCTGGAAATGGGCTTCGAGACATTTGAGTCGCAATCGGGTCCGTTTTGGGGAGGAATGGTAACGGAATTTATATCTTTAATGATAAAGCGGTCGAAAAAAGAAATGACACTGATATTTTTTATCTTTGATTTATTTGTGCTTGAAATGAATTTCGGTATTATATATATATATATATATATATATATATCGGCGAGCTTTGTGTCCCTGTATATATTTTATGGGAGAATTTTAGGCGTATCCTTTTCAATTCCTTCTATTAGCTCACACTCTCCCTATATATATCTTGTTCAAATTTACAATCGTTAACAAAATGCTTTTATTCATCCACTCAAGTTCCAATAAATTTTTTTTGAACTTGTAGTGGAGGAAACTGGATGTTAATGCAGTTTTTTCAAATATGAATTCAGTAATTAAATTTCATTACTTAATTTCAGTTTTTTTTTAGATTTAAGTTGCATATATCTACCCAATAGATGGCGTCAGATAAACTTAAAAAAAGGGAGTGAAAATTATTTATAAAGGACTTTCTGCGATATAGAAAAAAAAAAGTAGGAATTGACTTTAAAATTTTTTTTTTTTATATATATTACTTGTTGTGTTGTGATGGCTTATGTTGTGTGCGTTCAGCAGAGACTTCTAACCTAATAAAATATTTATTAAAACAATTTAATAAGCAACTTAATTTGAAATTTATTATGCCATATCACCAAATGAATAAGAAAAGAAAAATAGGCCTAGAACTTGTTAAAGCGCATCCTTATTCCCCTGCCTCTAGACAAATTTGCATATAACTCAGAAGTTCAGTTGTTGCATTAATTAAAAAGCCACAGTGAGTCAATCTAGAGCAACTGCGCCAATACTGCATGTGAACTTTACAATCTAGTATGAAGAATGACATCGGTACTTCTAAACACCACAATACCGTAAACAGGATGGCCTGATGGTCATTTGACTGGTGCTCTGACCTCTGGTATCAGAGGCTTCAGGTTCGAATACGAAATGTAGCGGCCTGATCGCCAATTGGTTAGAGTGCTGTCCTTTGGTACCACAGGGTTTAGATTCGAATCCTGGCGGAGGCATGGATCTTTGTGAGTGGTTTGGAATCCACATTAAACTGTAGATCCCGGTCTAATTAGCCAAAATTATGCAGAAAATTATCATAAAGCGGCAAACAAAACAAAACCGGAAATGTAATATAACAATTGTTGTAAATTCAACATTACTGTGTTCATGGTTCATTAGCTAAATGATACGTTTCCTGTATAGGGTAAAACTAAGTAATGGGGTAAAACCAGTTACTTCCCCTTTTCTCCAGAATATACTACTTGTTGGCTTACATATGAAATAGAACCCATGGTCCATGCTGAACAGTGTATTGTCTGTTAAATCTAGAACGATGATCTCCACTTATTTTTCAAAATAGTGATGTCCTCCTTTAACAATTATTATTTAAATTTTACAATATTTAATCACAAAATCTATTCTTAGTAGATAAAGATAGATAATCTATTCTTAGTAGCTATCTATTCTTAGTAGAAGAAAAATATATGAAGATAATTGTGTCAATTTTTTCGGTTGAAGTTAGATCTATTGATAATGGAAAAGTTTAAAGATTAATAATGATATCATTCTAACGTATGCTTTTCCATTAAATTGGGGCATTATAGAATGATGAACAAAATATGGAACCTTATCTATCTGAAGCAGCTGGGAGTTAATTAATTAATCTTTAATAGTATAGCTTCATATTTGTCATGCCTCACATTATTTACGTCATATAAACTATAAATTATAAGATAGAAGTATCGGAAAGAAATTTAAGTATATGTATAAGGTCAAAAGTTGATTTAATAATTAATTAAAGGAAACTTTTATCAAAGACATAATGATCTTAAAAATTGTTTTATTATTTAAAATACAAAAAAAAAAAAAAATAATAATAAATAAATAAACTTTTAAAATTACGTTTATGCTAATGATTCTTAAATACTGAATTATTTATGTAGGAAATTTCTTTGCAAAAACAAGTTTTGTCCATGAATTCCCTTTTTATTGCTTTGCTTATCAAAAAATATGAAATTCTAAATATTTGTTATTAGAAGTTTAAAAAACGATTTAAAAATTTAAAAAAAAGATTTAAATTTCTCTAAAATTTAAAAGCAAATTTCAAATTTAATTCAGTTCCATTCAAGCGTTTTAAATATATTAAAATACAAAAATTTTGAATAGAAATTTATAAATATGTTATTTAAAATTTTAATATTATTGTACCTTCTACAAATCATTTATAATCTTTGTTTCAACAACTTTATGAGACTGCGAATGACAATAGTAGAAAAATATTATTTAAATAAAATGTTTTAAGAAGAACAATGTCTTCATAAATAAATAATCTTGTTCAAAATATAATAGTGAAAAGTTATTTTCAAACAGAGAATTAATGCTTTATGATGTAATTATCGCTACATTATGGCAATAATTATACCTTATAATAAAATTAAAAATTATGTTTTCAAAAAAAAAAAAAACATTTTTTTTTTCGAATAATTAATCTCAAGCCTCTTGTAATATTTTGAATTTCTAATTTTTGGTCTTCTTTTATATTTTTCGAATAAAATTGAACAACATCTCATATTATAATAATCATTAAAGCTAAGCTGTAAAGTAAATGACTTTACTCAAAAAATTTAACGTAAAGTCATTTTTGTCTTGATTAATATGTAAATTTTTTACTAGTATGTTTTATATAAACCTTACACAGGATGATTACAATTATAGTTCCATTTTCAAAATGCTGTAAAAAAAGAACCACTCGTTACAATTTGAACTGAAGATACTTGAAGAAGGGAAAAACAGTACGGCATCAAAAACAGTTCCAAGAAAAGTTCCACCGATTTTTCCCATCCAATTTGGTATGACCTTGCGTGGTGGATAGGCTTTTCACTAAAAGTGTCGCAACTGTTAAATGACTTGGAAGTCATTTTTCTCGTCAAAAAACCGAAAGCGTGTAGCAATCAAGCACATTGAACACTACAGTTGGTTTAATGTGCAACTCATGCCAAATACTTTGTAATTTCGATTCAAAATATCACTGGCAGCCGAATTCTCTTTCTTTATACGACTTACAGCGCCATCTATTAATACACTTTGGATTTTTTTTTTTTTTTTTTTTTTTTGATGCCTCACCGTTTCCCCCTTCAAGTATCGTCAGTGAACTCAAATTTTAATACATTGTGACGAGTGGTTCTTTTTTTACAGCATTTTGAGAGTGGAAGTTTAATTATAATCACCCTGTATATTAATTGTGTATTAAAAAATTTATTTCTCTGAAGATTATTACATTTATATCTGTAAAACATTCTCCAGGGTTTTTTTTGGCATTATCTTTTTTTAATATATCATTTATTCTTCGCTATAAATACAATTCCTTACAGAAAATCTATCTGTACTAAGACTATAATAACAGAACCGAAAACTCGATGCCACCATCGATCCACAAATTTCTTTTTGTTTTCGGGATTTGTGGTTAACTGGTCATCTCACCTCCAACAATCATCGCTTACGGCTAAGGAGTAATTAAGGAGAGTGAAACCCGTGTATTGCATTCCGGGCGTTGGCAACAGCAATTACATCGGAGCATCCTGATGGAATGGTCATTAATTAGATAATCGTTAACTTCCTTTATAGCTGTCTGTGGCTTTTCGGGCAGCTCACTAAATGTCTGAAAGAGAACTCGGGTCCGCAATAAATACAGATCTAACAGTCTTTTTTTCTTTGTTTTTATCGTCTTACCAGACGTTTCATTTCAATGGGGGTTTTTTTGCAGTGTTTTTCTTTGAATAAAAACATTCTGTTCTAGAAGACAGAAGATTTTTGACGTATATTGAAAAATAAACAAATGAATTAATTTTTAAATGTTTAATTGAATCATTATGGGTTCGCCATAAACACAGATCTAAACGTTTTTCCTTTGTTTTTATCGTCTTACTAGATGTTTCATTTCAATGGGTTTATTTGCAGCATTCTTTATTGTGTAAAAAAAATCTGTTCTAGATTCTAAAATAAACGAATGAATTAATTTTAAATGCTTAATTGAATCATATTCGTAGACTGATTTTTGTAATCAAGAATTTATAGTATATTCTTATAAGAAATATTATTTTTTAAGAAATCTAATCTTGAGAAAAATGTAATTAACATAAGTCTAAACCAGGGGTGGCCAACCCAAATGACCTTGCGGGCTACTTTGGAAATGTATCCTAACTCCGCGGGCCACATGTAAAATTATATACCCCTATATTAGATTTAGATCCACTATAAACATTTTTTGGAATTAAAAATTGAAACATAAGAAGTTGTTTACAATATATTATTCTTACATGTAAATTAATAATAGATAATTTAATATTAATAATGATACTAAACGCACATTGCAAAGAAATATATAACACTAAAAATGAAATATAAAAAAATATATAAACATAAACGAAATTAAAAAATGAAATCATTAAGGAATATTTATTTTACTAGTTTGATATTTGTTTGCGCAAGAAAATTATTTTAAAATCAAAGTTAATTTTTCTCATAACTTCGACAGTTAATTTTTGAATATAGGATGCACACATAATGTATTTTTAATACATTGGTTTTCACTATTTTGACCATTATAAAATAAATATATTTTGTAAAAGTGTGAAAAAATCTCATGGGCCAGAAAAATGTTCAAGGCTGTGACCACCACCCCTGATTTAGAAGATAGAATATTTTTGGAAAATAAACAAATGAGTTAATTTTAAATGTTTAATTGAATCATATTTATAGACTGAATCAAGAATTTATAGTATATTCTTATAAGAAATATTATATTTTTAAGAAATCTAATCTTGCAAAAAAACGTAATTAATAAAAGTCTGAACGAAATTTTTAAAGTCTCTTTAAGATGTAATTACGAATACGGTTACGATTAGATTGCAATTTTTTTTCTTTTAATTATTAATAAATTCTTACTGGCATTAATATAAATCTCTTTTTTTATGTTATATTTTATAAATGCCTTAGTTGTTAAAGGTTTTTTTTTCTAATAATACGTTCGCTTTTTCAGTTTAAAGGATGGATATTAAAAATCTAATAGAAGTGTTGATTTTTTCAAACCATTATGATAGAATTAAAGAAATGTAAATTTTATAATTATGATTTTTGGAAAAATAAATTTAAAGTCTCCAATCTAACATTTTTGGTAAAAATAAAATTAAAAGTATAATCGTAATATTTAAACATAAATGTTTAAAATTAAGTTTGGAATATTTAAACATAATTGAATTTTAGGTCATTTTGCAACAAATATAGGAATAAATTTAAGAGTTTGAAATTTAAAAAAAATATTTTGAAGACTTTGATATAAATTCAGGAAATTAAATTTTTTGGTTAATAAAGAATGTTTAAACGGTTAATTGAGGTTGCGAAATATTTTATTTAACTGGTTTCGGTAAAAAAAACTGACTTTATCTTGCTGAGATGTTGAAAATGAAACTGTCTGACTATATTTATTCACCCCTTGGCGTGCAAATAAAAAATAGTAAATGCAGTAAAAGTTTGAAGTGAAACATATATTTGCTTTGCGTTTTATTATCATCAAATATTTCATTTACTCAAATAAAATTCAAGTAGGGAAGATCTTAATAATTTTCTCTTTTAAAATACTTTTTTAAATTCAGTAGAGTTTGTATAGGTATGTTTTTAGGAATTAAAATTTTTTATTTTATTATAATTTCATGCATAAAAAGTTCTAATTATTTTTTAGTAAGGCTCTAAAATTTTCAGAATATTCTTTAAACTCTTAGTTGTTAATAAAACCATTTTATATTAATATTTATTATTTTCATAAATATTGAGCTACAACCGTAGACACAGAAATTAGCATTTTTTTTTATTCTGATGAATGGCAACATAATTAAAACAGAATAGATAACGAGGTCGTAAAATGTTTTGCTTTATATGAAATATAATTGTTAAAAATAAAATGTAAAATAGATATTATATAACTTAAAAGATTTTTTTTTTTTTTTTTTTAATTTTCTAACGTTCTATTTTTCTTTCTAAGTATATTCTTCAAAAAGTTACTCCAAACTGAATTAAGAGAAATAGAATTATTAATTACAATTTTATTTATTGTTCAGATATATTTTATTTGTTGTTGAGATGCGTAAAAAGTTATAATTATTTTCAGTAAAGCTTAAAAAAGTTTCGGAACATTCTTCAAACTTTTAGTTATTAATAAAACCATTTTACGTTAATATTTATTATTTTCATAAATATTGAGATTTAAACGTAGTTACAGAAATTGGCTTTATTTTTTACACTGGTGAATGGCAAGATAAATTAAGATAATTTATTTTGCCATTAAGATTTTTTCATATTAATGAAAAACGAGTTGGTAAAATTGTGATCCTTTATTTAAAATATGATTGTTAAATATAAAACGCAAGTAAATGTTACATAACCTAAAAGAATATATTTTTTAAATTTTCTAATGTTCTATTTTGCTTTCTCAGTATATTCTTCCAACAATTATTCCAAACTAAATTAAGAGAAATAGAATTATAAATTACAATTTTATGGTTTGTTGTTCATAAATATTTTCTAGTTCAGATATATTCAGATATATATTATTTGCATAAAAAGTCACATTATTTTTAGAAGGCTCTAAAATTGTCAGAACGTTCTTCAAACTTTAAGTTATTTGTAAAAACCATTTTATATTAATATTTATTATTTTCATAAATACTGAGCTTCAAACGTTTTCATCGAAATTGGTTTAATTTTTTTATGCTGGTAAATGGCAACATAAATTAAACTGAATAACAAACGAATTTGTAAAATGTGTTCTTTTATTTGAAAAATTTTTGTTAATAATAAAATGTAAATAATTATATAACTTGTTATATATTAGACAGGTTTTTAACATTTTAAATGTTAAACAGATTTTCAATATATTAAATATTAAACAGATTTTTAACTCATTAAATATTAAACTATATTAAACAGATAACAAAACGAATGCGAACATTATATATCCCCATGAACATTTAAAAAAATAAGTCAAATATTTATTCTTTGTCTTTATTTGTTTATAAAGCTTCCAAAATATACTCTCATGACAAACCATCTGCCTGTTCTTAGATAAATTACCAAACTAACTGTATTCTTTTTTTCATATTAATGATTCAAAAGCCACACTGTTTAGCGCAACTCTTCAAGACAATACCGGTGAAATAATTTTTAATAAATATAGTTTTTTATTTACTTTCACATGAACCTTCCGGAACACATGCAATCAGTCATTGCCAAACCGTCGTCTTCCTATCTAATGCAGCAAGTTAAAAAAAAAAAAATAATAAATAAATAATAAAAAAAAAAAACACGCCAAGTTCTGCTGGTGGAAATGCTTTGGCGATCCATCATCCATCATAAATTGGATCTTCGCCAAGCATCAGTTTTAACGCCAATATTTAATTTTCGTTTAATGTCAGGCAAACGTGTCGTTTATTGCGTGGAGGTTTATAGACCCCATGTAGTAGTAGTGGTTGGGTGGAATTAATTTGATAATGTGCATCAATGATAGCTGTGGAATTTCGATTATAAATGTACTTTAATCGATATTTAGATGTAGCATTTAAATATTTGTATTTTTCTATATCATTTAAGTTAAAGTGGTTTAATATTAAATATATATATATTTTTTAAATTTTTGTTGGAAGAATTGGATTAAGAATTTAAAAAAAAATTCTGGAATATTTGGCATTTTGAATTGATAAATTAAATTTTAAGCTTTATTTGGGATAATTTTTTTAAACTGTTTTTCTTTCCTTTTATTAAAATAAAAAGTTTTTACCATTATATATTACATTTCCTTTCTAGTTTTAAGAAACGGATGATATTATTAAACAATATACCGAAATATTAATTATTTAAAAGGATACAATCCTTAATGTCATCGGACATAAAATAAATATAATTATACTTAATTCAATTATAATAAATACAACAAAATTTTTAAAAAATTCTTCATTTGGACAATTGTTTTAAAACTGTAATATTTAAAGTATTTTCTTTATATTAAAACAAAAAAAATTCATCTTTATGTATTATATTTCCTTTCTTATTTTAAGAAATTGATAACATTATTAAACAATGTATCAAATATTAATAATTTAGAACGATACAATTATCAATGTCATCAGATGTTTAATGAATGTAATTCTAATTCAATTATGATAAATGCACCAAAATTTAAAAAAAAATACTTTATTTGAATAATGTGAGAAATTCTGCAAAAATATATCGATGTTATCGCTATTCTGCATAATACTTGTTGCTGTTTTTCTTTCTGTCCAATATAGTTAAGAATAAAAAATAACTCTCATGTAGTATTTTTATGAGTTTAAGACGATAAATTATTTGGTAAATATTACCTAACATTAATATTTTAATTAGCGGAGTTAATGTTATGATACATCAATGTTATGTTATTAATTACATTATATATTTCAATGGAATTTATGGGTTTATTTAACTTAACTTTACCATAAAATCAGAGAATGCCGCCTTTTGCTGTTATTCTTTCATTCGGAACGACCTAATTAATATCGGTTACAGTGGATCGTTGGCACCTCATCGCTCTTTGATCTATATCTTGCTAATGCAATCGACTTGATAATTTCGGAAGATAAATCTTCACTAAGTGTGGGGATTTTAATTAAGCGAACATTTTGGCAGAGCTAATTGGATGTGTCAAATATCGATCGCAGGTCTGAGCGATGGTTGTGAGATGTGTTTCCACATTACCTCGTGGAACATTGAACACGTGATCTTTCGACCTTCACAAACCTCCTTTGAGTTGTTTCTTCCCATTAGTTGTCTTTCTAACGAAACAATTAACTCTTACAAATTGGCTTACTGAAATTTGGTTTGTGAAATCGATAAAATAATGACTTATGAAATCGATAAAATAATGACTTATGAAATCGATAAAATTATGACTTATGAAATCAATAATATAATGACTTATGAATTAGATAAAATTTTTAAAAAGGGAATGTTATGTTTAATAATAATAACCCCTAAACTTGCTTGTATTAGCAAAAAAAGGTCAAAGATAACAAAAATAAAGGAAATGGAAATATTGTTAACAGGAATTTTTGCAAATTAAACTTGAAAAGTATTATTAAGAAATTTCCAAAATTATTGCTATTAATCTAATCTTCGAATATAATAGTAAAATCATTATACTATCCGAATCATTACATTATTTTAATAATTTATTTATATTATGACTAATATGCACGATTTAAAAGACTTTTACATCGAGGGCTTCTATAACAATAGCTTATGTTTTTTTTTATTTATTTCTAATGGCAAGTTCACAAACACAACACATATCATAAAAAAGCGAAAATACTAAATAAGATACCGAAATAAATACAAAGTGCTGAAATAAGATACTCATTCCATTTTAGAATGACATTGTTGATAGATTGTATTTTTTAGGTTGTCTGAAGATAAATTAATAAGAATTAATTAATTAATTGGGACCTGATGGCCGATGGGCTAGTGCCCTGGCACTGGATGCCTCAGGTTTCGAATTCAACTCCCGACTATGCCATGGAGGTTTGTAGTGGTTCGGAATCCATATTAGACCATTGGTCTCGGTCTAATATGACTGCTGCGCGTACGGCTGACAAGCGTACCCCATAAAAAGGAAACAACTCATGTTTCGAAATCTGCCAGTAGGCAGACAGCCTTTGCCCACCACGAGGCTGTTGCGACACTGAAGAAAAAGAATTAGTTAATTGATGTGTTGTTGAGTTAGTAATATCCTTATAGAATGCTTCATAGAGTTTGATTGTAAATATGGAGAGAAATTGTTCTAAATATGCTTTGTTTGTTTTCAGGGTAACTGTACCGGGAATCGGGTTCCGAGAGAACATGGGGTGTACCCTGGTGAGCGACTCCCTGTCCTCCTGGCAAGGCATGGGCCTCGAGCTGGTACTCACCTTCGTGGTGGCCTTCACCATGTGCGCCACTGCGGACCCCAACAGGAAATCTCTGGGAAGTGATTCTCTGGCTGTGGGATTGTCTTACCTCGTGTGCACACTCATAGCAGTAAGTAGACTATTTATAAGTATCAGTCAAAGAAACCTTAAATGCTTAAGAATACTTCGAAAGTTTATGCCACTATCTTGTAAGTTGGCAAAAGTATTTCTAGAAATACAAGAAATACATTCATGTCCATAAATTAAGGATAATGAAGTTCAGGCAAAGAAAGAGATAGAAGCAAAACAAATTTGACTTATTTGTAAAGTCTATTTATTAAACAAAAGGTAAAGAGCAAAAAAGATGCTACATGTTTGACATAATTAATAAAAATTGCGATTTTTATTCCCTGGAGCAAATTTAAAAAAAGAACCTATTTACAAAAAACAGTATAACATAATTAGTATGATGGTTAATATGGTATGTCTCCCGGACGATGCAATACAGGCCTTACAACGCCTAAGCATGCTGAGTATCAAATTATGAATCTGATTTTGGGGAATATTACACCACTTATCAAGCAATGCCCTCCGAAGTTCATGTTGACAGGTGGGAGAGGGTTGACGGGCTGCAATTCGTCGGTCAAGCATATCCCACACATGCTCTATTGGATTCAAGTCCGGTGAGTATGCTGGCCAATCCATACGGGTGATATCCTCCAATTGAAGGCATTCGTCTACAGTGTTTGCACGGTGAGGACGGGCATTGTCATCCATAAACAGAAATTCAGCACCCATGGCGCCCCGAAACAAACGTACATGTTGTTCCAGAATGACATCGCGATAGATGTGGCCTGTCATCGTTACACTCTGAACATGCAGGTCAGTTCTGGAACCAAGAATAATTCCTCCCCAAACGAGCCATCCTGCACCACCGTAACGGTGTCGCTCAATGGTGTTCTCTTGGTGGTAATGGCTACCTGGCGCTCTCCATATGAAAGTCCGGCGAGAATCAGACTGCAAACTAAACCTGGACTCGTCGGAAATCATCACACCAGACCACTGTTGCGGTGCCACAATGCATGCTCTCTACTCCAGGTTAATTTCAGGCGACAGTGAGTTGCGGTGACCACCATTCCTTATATACCCCTCTCTTACACTCTCGTCATTGTAACGTACTATCCGCGCCATCTGGTGGTTTCCTGTAATTTGCATATTTTTCTTCAAGATGTATGTGATAATTCTACATGTGAAATTTTTATTTTAGAGTTCAATTTCTGAGTGATTCTGAATTATCCTTAATTGTTGGTTCCTTAATTGGACATGAGTGTATGTTATAAATGTATATACATATGTACTGTAGTGTTCGCCGGCTGTTTGTGCAGCTGGATCTGTGTGTGTTCGGGTTGAGACACAAGTTTAAGAACACACAGCTTCATTTACAAGCACGTAGACACAACATAAACACCATAATTAAAGATGGACAATATTTAAAACACGACATTACCACATTTAAAGACATCTAACAAAAGATTTGTGAAAAGATTTCATTTTTTGCTTACGGGATGAGAGATTGTAATTAACGACAGAGTTAGAGAAATATCGAAAAGAACAAATATGAAATAAAAAAAACATAGAAATTAATTTCCGATGAATATAGGAATTAAATATTTGAAAGACGTGCCTACTTCTCTTGAATATTATTTGTTGTATTTTAGGAAATTCATTATGACTACTTAATATTTTTTATCGGTGATATTTATTTTTGTACTTTTGTAATAATAGAAAGATGAATTAATTTACATATCTATAAATAACATAAGCCCTTTCATTTCTATATCTCATTAGAAAATTTTTAATCTCATTAATGTTGTTGTTGTTGTAGTATCCCTGATCGAGGGAAAGGCTTTTGTTATGCTGGAGCACTCGTAGGTAGAAGTTTGGCTTGGCTCCGAGTCGCTGTTGAAGGACAGTAGTGGCTTCCGAGAGAACCTATACCCATTTGCGCATCGTGTAAGATAATACCAGGAAAATTCACACCACGTAGTCCGATTCACGAGACAGGTTTCTGAACATTACAAACGCCACCAAGGCTCTTCGTTTTTTGAAACAGTGTCTACAACAATTCCGCTAGCAGATTGAACCTCTGCCCTAATACTCACTAGCAACACACGTTGCCATTGAGGCAAAAGTCGGGCAATATCACTAATAGATGTTATAGTAAATTTTTTTGTTTTCTTCGAATGTGAATTATTGCAATTCTAGATAATCATGTCATATTAGTGATTTTTATATTTATTTACTATTCGTAAGTTTATTTTAAAAATCGTTGAGAATAAAAGCATTAATAATATCAAAATACTTTAACAAGCATCTTATGTAAATATGTAAAAAAAGTACTAAATTAAATACAATTATTACTACAAAGGGGGAAAAAAAGATATCCTGTTTTAATGTATATTTTACAAAATTAAAATAAAAATGATTACTATTTTTTGTGAAAATTTATTCTAACTATTATTAATTATACTTTTTTAATTAGGCCAAAATGATATTTTTAGCAATCTTAACAAATAATCGAATTTTTGCAAAACATCTGCATGATAGGAGACATTTATTTAAAGAATTAAAAAAAAATGTTATTACTAAACATGCAAAATAATGCAACTGTTAAAGTAAATATAGTTTTAGTAATAAATATTTTTTAGCTATAACAAGTTCTTCACCTATCGAAAGTTGTTTATTCTTTTACTATTTCAGCAGGCAAATTTTTGACCTCAAATTCGTTGATTAGAAAAGCGAAATCCCAGTCAATAACATGCGAATGGTCAAAACATGGACCAATCTTATCTAAGAATCCTTTATCTAGAAAACATGCTTATGTGATGTAAATATTTGGGAGATCCAGAGATATGCCAGATTTTGTTCTGATAAAAGTTTCTTTCATCAACACAACATTCTGTCACGTTGATTTCATTGTCATTGTTATTTCAAGGAGAATTTATTTTGAAAACAAAACGCAAGAGTGTTATTGTTTTTGTTTATACAACTAGTAAATCTTCGTTTGCACTATGGCAAGAATTAGGTAATGAGTTGATATCCTAACGATCCCAGTTGTTGTTAATTTTTTTAATGACCATGCAAGCGATTTAGTATTTTTTTTTTTAATCTTCAATAAGGTTGTATGATAAAGAATTCTTTTTTCTGTCCTGTTCGTTCTGTAGGAGAATTTATCTATGCTTCATCGCGTGCATTAACCTTTCTGACGATTGCATAATTACCTGAATTTTCAGTAATGAATGAAGCGTATTCTTAACGAGAGAAATTTAAAAAAAAAATGATAACAGCGTTAGTAGAATTAAGATAGATTTCAAAATACAAGAGATTCCTTTGCTAAATCTCATTTGGACTTTAAATAAAGATAACTGTAACAGTAATAAACGATAACTAATTAACCTGATAGTATTTATTCTTGATATATATATATATATATATTTCCCAATGCAGCTGGCAAACAAACATGGACGTCTTGGATGCCTTAAGGCAAGAGCTGCACAGACGTTACTCACTTTGCATTACCCAGGGGGCGCGTGTAACTTGAAGATAAGCCACAGACGCAAAGTAACAATGCCCCTCTTCTTGATATATATATATAATGTTGTTGTTGTCGTCTGAAGACTACAAGAAAATCGAATATCAGGATATTCCCGAATAATATGGGTTATGTTGATATTGGCCTTATTAACTGAAGAGAACGATCATTTGCAGTACTTTGAATCATTTGTATCATTTGCAGTACTGAAGATCTTTGGCTGTACTTTCGAGAAGGTGATTATATTCTTAGAAATGCATTCCAAGACTATGAGTTACAAAAGTACTCACATGTTGTTGTTGTTGTTCTCGTATCCCCTGAAGACTACAATAATATCAAATACCACATAAGTATACCACGATGTGTAGTACACTTATGTATGGGTACACTTATTTACATTGCCTTTGTAATATAGAGGTGGCTGGCGCCCAAGATCCCCTGAGCTCATAAGTGAAATATGTGCACGTGTTCAAACTTATGGCCGCTTTGGCTCAACGGTCTTTTTAAATGTTTAGAATTTCAATGAATAAGTATTTTTCAATTTTATTATCACCCCTGAATGCATTTATTGATTGAGCCAGCTTTTTTTCCTGGTTTAGTTTCCTTATATATTCATCAAATATTGATTAGTTTTGTTTGTCGTTCTACGATCATCTTTTACACACTTTAGGCTAATTAGACCAGGACCTACAGTTTAACGTGAATTCCGAACCCCTCACAAACATACATGTCACCACCAGGATTCGAACCTGAAACCTATGGTACCAAAGACCATATCGCTAGCCATTTGATCACCAGGCTGCCATCAAATATTGAAGTAGGCATAAACGGTTATGTAAACAAGGGTTTAGCTGACATTAGAGAAATGTTGATTTAATAATTTATATACGTAGTACTTGTTTAGAAATGAATTATTTATTTTTTTTTGTGCAAATATTTCTTAGCTTTATTCTTTTCTTTTGTTACGTATTTGAACAATTGACTGCAACAACAAATATTAATAATATTAATAATTGATATACGGAATTTAGTCTTCAAATACCTTTTCAATTACTAGTTTAGTATAACAACAACGACACTTTATTTTGTTGAGCCCGCCCCAGAGGCAAAGTCACTGGCGCGTGCCTGTGATTTTGCCTCTGGGGTTACAATAATGTAATGTATACATTAAATGCTTCACTGTGTTGCTTTTTGTTTCTTTACTTTTACTATGTGAATTCTTCACTTAAACTTTGTGACTGTGATCGAATCTCACGTGTTTTTATTTATATTTCATAACATGTCGGAAGACTTTGTATCCCATGAATCCACCGCAGGGTAGATGTCTACCCTTCAGTAAGCTAGCTGATCGTGTGATATGGAATGATGCCTTTTAGGAACGCGTTCAGGGGTAATTGCCCGCACTTGCATATAACCCGGGTACCTTCCACTAGTCAGTCTGACTGTCACAGCTGAGTTTCTGACAGCAATAATTGCAAATACGGCAACAGTTGACTCGGAACTGCATTCTCCTACACGCTAAATGCGCACGTTATCTATAGACCAGTCACAAGAGTCTACAAGGAATATGCCAAGTAATACGGATAAATCTCTGCTAATTAGTTTCCTAAAATAATAGAAATTGTCCGCAATTTGATATTTTTAATACGCTTTTATTAGTTTCACCTGTATGTTTGTATGTTTGTATGTATGTAACTGACTTTTACCCCTGGAGATCTGTTTCTCCTCATATACACTATTTAAGCTGCAAAGAAACATTTACAGGCATCTTTCAGAAAGAAAACAGTTGATTCTTTTTAATACGCTATTATATTTGTTTGTTTGTAACTGACTCTTTGGGCTCGATGTTGCCCTACTTTAAGCGATAGCTTTTGTTTTACTCACAATTACATTATTGTAAGAACTATAGTTCCACTTCTCCATACAGGGACCTCATTTAAATATTATAGTTTAAAAACACTAAAAAACACGCTTTTAGAGTTAATCAAACTAAAAAGTAAAAAATAATAGTTTGTAACTGACGAGTAAACGAATGTCACTGTTCTAAAAGCGTGGGGTGCTTTGTATGACATTTTTAAACTAACTCTGCATTTCGGAATGAAACTAGTGAAAAATTAGAACGATTGATATCGAGCACCCCACGCTTTTAGAACAGTGACATTCATTTTCTCGTCAGTCATTTTATTCTTATGCTAACAATTATTTTTTACTTTTTAGTTTGATTAACTCTAAAAGCGTGTTTTTTTAGTTTTTTTAAACTATTCATTTATTTTTTATATAAAATTTTCATTAATGCAGACTTTTAATAATAACCCATTATTTAACGATCTACAATAAATAAATAAAGCTAAAATTTAGCTGAATCCTATTTTAAGTCATCTTGTTTCACCATGTCGGTGATAATTTGTAAAATTAAACAGTTCAGATAAACATGGCATTTCTGTTTATCTATACCATTGGTGGTCACCCCACGGACCACTTGAACATTTTCATGGCCCGTGAGATATATCCCACTTTTACAAAATATTTATTTTATAATGGTCAAAGTAGTGAATACCAATGTATTAAAAATACTATTTGTGCATTCATATATTTAAAAAATAACTGTTGAAATTATGAGAAAAATTGATTTTAAAATAATATATTGCGAATATGTGATAGGTATTGCCTGTTTTATTTATGAGTTACAGTTATGAGTTGGCAGAATAATTCAATTATATTCTGCTAACTCATGATGTGCGTGCATCTTGGAACATCTAATGTATCATGTTCTATGTTTCACTTTAAATGACGCAGTGACCATCTCTAAATACGCGCAGTTGTGCGTTTAGTCTCATTGTTATTATATTAACTATGTTTACATGTAAGAATAATAGTAAATACAATAATAATAACTCATCATATTTTAATTTTTCACCAAATAATGTTTATAGGGGTCTAAATTATAATTTTATATGCGGAGTTATGATTCATTTCCAAAGTGGCCCCCAAGATCATTTTGGTCCGCTACCCCTGAACTAGCATAAAAGAAATGTAGTTTGGATTTTTTTTAAACTTTTTATCTGTAATACTTATTTAGAAATTAATTTTTTAATTTTTTTGAACAAATATTTCTTAGTTTTATTGTTCTCTTTTTTTCATGTATTTGAAGTGCAATGTAAATATTATTGATAAAATGGTATTTAGATTTGGTATTTAGATGTTGGTGTTTAGAGTGTATTTAGAGTTCAAATACCTTTTCTTTATTTTGTTTAATATAGCCTATTGGGCTTTCTTAAACGATTACTCTTTAATTTGCTGAACCCTTATCTACCCTTCAGCAAGCTAGCTGATCTTGTGATATGGAATGATACATTTTAGGAACGCTTTCAGGGGTAATTGCCCGCATTTGCATACCGCATGCAACCAGGGAACCTTCCACTACACAGTCCGACTGTCACAACTGAATCCCTTCGTTTCTGACAGCAATAATTGCAAATACGGCAACCGTTGACTCGGAACTGCATTCTCCCTAACGTTAGCTGTACACGTTATCTCTCGGCTAATCACCTGACGAGAATCAACAAGGAATATGCCACATAATACGGATCAATTTCTGCTAATTGGTTTCATAAAATAATAGAAATTGTCCACAATTAGAAAAAATTGTTTGGTAAAAAATTTGCATTGATATTTCCAATCCATAATTGATCGATCTGTAATAAATAAAGTAAAAAAAAATAAATAAATAAACTCACATTAAAATGTTAAGCAGAATTTTTTTTCAGGTCATCTTGTTTCGCCAAATCCGCGATAATTTATAAAATATGGTAAACAGTTCAGATAAACATGGCAACCACGTTTATTAGTACGTTGACTATTGGTACATTTGGCACGATTTTGAAGTCGCCAAATCGCCATTTTTTTTATGTACTCAGGAAATGCGACCTAAACTAGTGCTTTTTTCAATTTTATTATTTCTGTGCGCAGGTGTTGTTGTTTCCTGTGCACAAGCTTAATTGTAAGTTGCTAAAAATACAAATAAACACATTTCTATTAAGAATTTGAAATACTAAATTTAAAATAATTTTTTGACTATTACCAAATACGAGTAATTTTCTTAGCAAGAAACAATAGTGATATTGAGTAATATGCGTGATATTGGAATATGCCCATACGGATAAATAGCTGCTAATTAATTTTATAAAATAATGGAATTTTCTCAAAATTAGATAAAATTTTTCTATATAAAATTTGCATTGATACAGACTTTAATAATCCATTATTTAACGATCTGTAATAAATAAAAAAAGTTAAAATTTTAAGCTGAATTTTATTTAAGGTCATCTTGTTTCGCCAAGTACGCGATAGTTTGTAAAATATGGTAACATTTCAATTAAGCATGGCAACCTTTTTTATTAGTACGTTGGCTATTCGCTTGTTCAGCACGATTTTGACGTCGCCTATTATGTATTGATTTTTTATGTATTGAAAAAAAAAAAATTACACCTAAACTAGAACTTTTCAAAATTTTATTTTTCTTGTGCGCAGGACAGTGTAAATATTTTGCTGTCAGTTGCTAAAAAAATACGAATAAACACATTTCTATTGTGAATTTGTGATAAATTTAAAATAAATTTCTTGACTATTAGCAAACACGAGTAATTTTCAATAAAAAAAAAAAGACAACATTGAATAATAATAATGGTAGGTAAAGTATCAAAGTTGTACTAATCAATACTGATATGAGATTTTTAATTTCTTTGGAGTTGAAATTTTAAAGCGAATAAAAAAAGGATTTTATTTATTTCTTTATTTTCGTTTTATTTTTTCATATAAAGAATAATCTATTGAACCAGAAAAAAATTGAAAGACAATAAATATTCAAATAATAATAATAATAATAATAATAATAATAATAATAAAATCTGCATATGTGACTGCAAGGCATACATGACGTATTATACATTGATGAAGTGGAATTGATTAAGTTAACATTGAGTTAAGTTGAATAAAAGTAAACATTTAAATGTAAGAAAAACTACTTTTATACCTCAAAAGATCAGATTATATGTCATTCACCCTTTAGCCTGGACACAAGATTTTTGTATTTGTATGATATTTATTGACCAAAGCATATTCCATTCTAAAATAGTGCTTAACAAAGTAGGTACGGACTTTTGCTAGTTAATACAATAAATAATGCGCAAACCATTTTTGGATCAATACATACTTAGGATAAAATATATTAAAGTATTAAAAAAACGATATATATAATTAACTAATCATAATAAATGCAAGCATCTAATTTTTTTTGCTCGTTTATTGTATTATATTACCGATTTTGTATTGTATATATATGTATATATATATGTTAGATATTTCTCGAATATTTATGGAGATTTAATGCAGTTCATGCTTTTTTCATAAGTCTGTGCATCTCTAATTTCACACATAAAAGTAAGAAATTTCTACTAGAATTATTGGTAACTCGTCACTCTATTATTAATTCTGTCGAGCAACTCCTGTTTTTCACTAATCTAAGAATTTCTAGTTTCACATTTTAAAATAGCCCGACTCGTGGCTCAATGACAATGCACGCCGGCGAAGTTCAATCCACTGGCGGCTTTGTTGTAGACACTGTTTCAAAAAACGAAGGACTCAATTTCGTTTGTGATGTTAAGTATCTTGGCTTGTGAGTCGGACTACCTGGTGGAAATTTTCCGGATTTTTTTCCCATAAGATACGCAAATGAGGGATAGTTCTCCTAAAAAGTCCGTCCGGAAGGCACTGCCGTCCTTCTTCAACGTCACGGAGCCGAGTCAGACTTCTACCTACGGGTGCTAAGCTGACCCTCTTTTCCCTCATTTCATGAGACAACACTGGTTCTTGGATTTGGTCTAGAAGTTGCTGTCGACCAAATGGGATAAGGAAAAAAAAATATATGTAAATTGGAAATTTCGACTACAATTGTTTGTAACACATCATTCTATTATTAATTTGGTAGTGTATATAAAGATAATATATACATATATATGTTTGTTTTAGATATTTTTCAAATATTTGTAGATATTAAATTCATCTCATGCTTTTCACAAGTCTGTTCACATATGAAAATAGAAAATTTCTACAAAAATTATTTTTAATTCATCATTTTGTTGCTAATTACTTTAGTACTATCATTTTATATTTTTATGAATGTGTACATTAGATTTGAATTATTAAGTGTCGCGAAAAAAAAGGTTTTAAATTCCTTACACGATGTTATACCAAAAGTATACAATGTTATTTTGTATAATTATTCGAGCCTCCATGTTATGCACATAGTTTAAACGAAAACCCCATTAACTGTAGATAAGTAGAAACATAAAATTTTGTAGCCTGTACTAACTGATGTCTATTCAAATTTAATTACAGTGCGTTAAACTCCGTTTATTGTGTGTAATGAATATGCTCTAATAGCTTTTGTGTATCTTAACAGAAAAGCATATTAACGCAGCTATACCTTCAACTTTAGAAATAAAAACGAAAACTTAGTAAAAAATTTTTTAACTGGGTTTTGATGCTTAATTATGTGCTATTAAGTCATTAATGCCACTATTATGTCGCCAATAATGGCATTTTTCAAACTGACGTTACAAAAAATCCGGCCAATTTGGCGTCGTAAAAAGGAAATTTTATGAATGCCGTAAATTACTTTCGAAGCTTGCCTTGACCAAGTTTGTAATAGTCACTACTGAAAGTTTAGTTAAGCTTTCTTGTATTTCTTTTAGTAATAATAAAAATTTATTAGAAATGCTACTTTAAAAATTTTAGATATTAAATACTTTTAATATGGGGATTTAAAAAAAGAGTAAAAAGTAAAAATACTAGTTGTTTGGATAAGATTTATTTAATAAGACTTTTTTAAAAATGTGATATATTTTCATTCTAATAATCTGACAGAGTGTATTTTTTTTGGAGGGAAACAAAATATATGGATATATGGATGCATAACAAATTGTACGATCTAATAATACTGACAATCGCACCTTTTCCTGAAATAATTAACCGTTCAATGACAGATACGTAACAGATGTGTCTGTGTCTAATCTTCAGTGTCTGGCAGCACGTGAGGGACATCCCATGAGTAGTCTACTCATGAAAGGAGTAAAAGGGGCCAGCCTTAATTGTGATGTGACACCCATAGGTAGAAGTCTGGCTTGGGCCTGATAGCCGAGTGGCTAGCGCTCTGGCTCTCTGTACCACAGGTATCGGGTTCAAATCCCGGCGGTGCCATGGATGTTTGTAGTGGTTCGGAATCCACTTTAAGCGTAGGTCCCGGTCTCCTATGACCGCAGAGTGTCATAGAACCGAATCAGACTTCTTCTCACCCACATCATTTCCAAACTATAAAGGGGCAATTTAGCTCTAGGCACAATGATATGGAGTGGTGTAATAGTTGTAGAAGTCTGGCTTCGCTCCGTGTCGCAGAAGAAGGAGGGCAGTGTCTACCGAGAGGACTTTTAGGTGCAACTAACACGCAATTGCATGGGAGAAAACTCGGAAAACTCCCACCAGGTAGTCCAACTAAGGAGACAAGATGCTGAACGTCACAAATGCCAATGAGGCTCCTCGCTTTTAGAAACAGTGTCTACAACAAAACCGCCAACGGATTGAACCTCAATCCTATTGCTCACCAGTTTATAGTGAATGGCATTTTTTTTGAACAAGTATAGTTTTTATCAAATACTCCTCTGAGAAGGCAAAAGGTTTGATGACATCTATGCTTTATAACGAACGACATTTTTAGAAAAATGACAAATATATCTTTTGCAAATCACAAAATTCCATGTGCAATAAATCGTAAAACAGGATGAGGGTTTTCAAGAATATTCTAATATGCCCTGATACGCAAATCGAAGACTTTTCCAATTCTATTCTATAAATATTTTCTTACTGGGTTCTTTGGTGTCCAATAACTCGCCGCAATGCTTTACTCTTTTTTCAGACATTCCTTTTGTACCACACTTTGCATACAGGGCGATTGATTTATGATGATATTTCTTTTATTCATGAGGTGTATAGATTCTGAGTTTGCATAATCAATACAGAAATATCAATCTCTCGCATACAATTGGGAAGAGTGTACGTTATTTTTTATCTCTTCGTGGTCAAAAGATCTAATGCTAACACGATATCTATTTGCATTCCAGTCTGAGTTATGAACCTATGAATAGATATTTAGTGCCATTTTTAGCATTTGAATTTCTATGAGTTGCAGTTTGTGTGTATTTTTTTTTTTTGTTGTTGTTGTTCTACTCCAGCTGGCAAACACTTGGATGCCTTAAGGTAAGAGCTGCACCAACGTTACTCACTTAGCACTGCCCAGTAGGTGAGTGTAGCTTGAAGATAAACTACGGACGTAGAATAACAATACCTCTGCAATGCTATATGATCCTGTTAGACCGGGACCTACGGTTTAAAATGGATTCCATAAAGTGCAAACATCCATGGCACCGCCGGGATTTGAATCCGAAACCTGTGTCACCAAGCGCTAGAGGTAGGCCGACCATTGGTTTCGGCTTCAAGTCCCGGCGATACAACAGAGGTTCGGCCACCTCTGCTTTGCAATGAATATATTTTTTTAACTAAGTAACGTTTTCATAAACAAGTAACATATAAAAAAAAATTTTAAAGTCAATTCCTACTTTTTTTTCCCACTCTATTGCAGAAAGCCCTTCATAAATAATTTTCATTCATTTTTTAAAGTTTATCTGGCACCATCTATTGGTAGATATATGTAACTTAAATCTAAAAAAAAATTTAATTAATTAATTAAATTTAATGAATGAATTAACATTTGAAAAAAGTGCATTAACATCCAGTGTCATCACTACAAGTTCCAAAAAAATGTAGTGGAACTTGAGTGGATGAATAAAAAGTATTTTATGAACGATTGAAAATTGGAACAAGATATATAGAGGGAGAGTGTGAGCTAATAGAAGGAATTGAAAAAAGAAATAATAAGTATCGTTTTTATAAAATGCGTTCCGAAGATAGGAAAGTGTTGGTCACTTCTGCTTTACAATGAATAGAATTTTAAAAAAATAATAATAACCATAGTTGTCACCAAATTTGGTCAGAAGGCTAAAGGTAGGACACCTCAGTTTTATAGTGAATGACATTTTTCGAAAAATGATAAGTATAGTTTTTATCAAGTATTCCTCGAAGAAGGCAAAAGGTTTGATGACATCTATGCTTTATAGCGAATGACATTTTTTTAGAAAAATGATAAATACGAGTATATCTCTTGCGAATCACAAAATTCTATGTGCAATAAATCGTAAAACAGGATTAAGGTTTTCAAGAATATTCTAATATGCCATGATGCGCAAATCGAAGACTTTTCCAATCCTATTCTAGAAATATTTTCTTACTGGGTTCTTTGGTGTCCAATAACTCGCCGCAATGCTTTACTCTTTTTTTAGACATTCCTTTTGTACCACACTTTGCATACAGGGCGATTGATTTATGATGGGGCTTCTTTTATTCATGAGGTGTATAGATTCCGAGTTTGCATAATCAATGCAGAAATATCAATCTCTCGCATACAATTGGGAAGCTTATAACTTATTTTTTTATCTCTCCGTGGTCAAAAGACCTAATGCTACACGATATCTATTTATATTCCAGTATGAGTTACGAACCTATGAATAGATATTTAGTGCCATTTTTAGCATTTGAATTTCTATAAGTTGCAGTTTGTGTGTATTGTAAATTAGAATAATATGAAATATCGGAATGTAGCAAATATTCTGCACATTTTTTTATGGATAAGTAGTATCAGTGGGTAGCGCTGTTGCGCTCAGTATCACAGGTTTCGTGTGCGAGTCTCGGCGGTGCCATGGATGCTTGTAATGGTTCGGAATCCACTTTAAACCGTAGGTCCCGGTCTAATAGGATCGTAGAGTGTTGTGGAGGTATTGTTACTCTGCGTCCGTAGCTTATTTTCAAGCTACACAAACCTGCTGGGTAGTGCTAAGTGAATAACGTCGGTGCAACTCTTACCTTAAGACATCGAAGATAATTGTCTATTTACATTCCAGTCTGAGTTATGAGCTTACGAACAGACATTTAGTGCCATATTTTTTTAACGTTTTAGCATTGGAATTTCTATAAGTTGCAGTTTCAGATTGTAACAAATCTTCTGTACGTTGTTTTAAGGATATATATAGTATCAATGGATATTCTTTAATAACATTAAGCGCAATAAACAATGGCTTAGCCGTCATGCGAGGCCTATCTAACAGAAGTGGTGTGCATACAAAAAAATCACTTCTACTAGTGACAACCAATGAACAATCAATTATTAAGTTTAAGCCTATTACTTTCTTTTTTCTGTTGGTCTTTTTCATCATTTCTAATTTTATTTTCACATATATCTTTCAATAATGTGTACTTAAAAATATGTATTAGTATATTGCATATGTATTAGTATGTATGCATTAGTATGTATAGTATTATTGCAGTACATATTTTTAAATATGTATTTAAAAATATGTACTGCAGCTTTGAACAGTAGGTTTCAGTTATTAGTAAACAAATATTAAAGAGTTATATATTTAAAATGCTCTATAGTTTTTATATGTACTTAAAATTTTTAAAGAATTTTTTTTTTCACAGCTACCAGCAACTGGAGCATCTATGAATCCTGCGAGATCTCTTGGGCCAGCCTTTGTCTCTAACACGTGGGCCAATCATTGGGTAAGAAAAAATTGCCTCAACATTAATATGTTTTGTTTTTTTTTTATTTTGCACATATAATAGATATTTTTAGTAATATTAGTCAAAAATGATATATTTATTTTTATGATAAAGGATCCAAAGTGGTTTACCAAGAATATTTTAAGAATAAAAGAAAATTTGGCATATCTAATATTAGTCAAGACAATAAAAAATATCACAATGTTGATTTCAAGATTGCGCAGCTACAGGACAATTAAAAAAAATATATATCTGTTGTTATTTCTTATCCCACTTGGTCGACAGCAACATCTTTAACCCAGTCCATGAAGGATAAAAATGCAGTTTCTTTTTATCCGTGACCTTGCTGCACAAAGACATGGAACACCCAAGGGGAAAAGACGGGCTTTTACCCCACTCGGTTATACACCCGGGGCACCGGATGTCCATTTTAGTCGTCTTTTACGACATGCGTAGATTACAATGAGGTTATTCTAACTTGGTACCACATGGGGTAAAAAAATATTTAAAATCATTATTGCGCGTTGACAGGTTATTGGCAATAGTCTAATAAAAACACATACATACTAATACATACATACGAAATAAAAACACATACTCTTTCAGTGGAATGTAAAAAAAAAAAAAGCAACTCTTTTATTCGATAACCAAATGCACTCTGCCCTGGTTATATTTCTTTTCCCCTCCAGCCAGCTCACTCCCAGTGACAGACGAGCATGTTTATATCATTTGGCTTCCACTTCGATTTTTTTTTTTTCACATATTATGCATGTGGAGCTATTTATCCATGATGCAACAGTTATAATTTTAATAAAATTTAAAAATTCATACATAAAATATTTTAAGAATTAGGCTTAATATTTTGTTAAGATATCGAAAATTAAAATTAGAACTCCGGAAATCTGAGTGCTACTATCTTACTTAGCATTCCAGAGAAAATATTTATAGAGAATCCCTCATATACTTACAAAATAAAAAAAGTGATAATTCTTTAGTAGATGTGAGAATTATATTACTGGAGATAGTTTATAAAAAAACCTTTGGTATGTTTCCTGTCCTCTTTATTCCAAGGACAGGAAACGTGATGCTTTTAAACTTGCAACTTTATCGTTGTTTACTAAATAATTTTAGGTGTGAAACCGATTGTATACATTGAGGTAATCAAGGTTAACAGTCATGAATGTTGTCAATGCTAATTAGAAGCACTGTTGTTGTTGTAGTTTCATATGGCAAAATCGGAACTCA
>BPLQ01005149.1:213624-280913 GCA_021605075.1 Caerostris darwini
ATTGTTGACACCCTTGTTTGAAATTGTTTCATTATTGTTCACACCATTGTTTGAAATTGTTTCATTATAGTTCATATCATTGTTTTAAATGGTTTCATTATCATTGTTAGTCATTTCTAAACAGTGAATTCAAAATTTACTTTTTCTTGTTGAGTTATACATTATTTTTGTTGTTATTATTTGGAATTATACCAGCATTGTTATTATTCTTTTCCAAACAATGAATTCAAAATAAATTTTTCTATTGTTTATAATTTTATATTATGAGAAACATTTAAATTCCTCTTGCTTAGCAGTTCTTATAGTTTTAACTCCTTTTTATAGTTAAAACATTATTAAAATAATTTAATTTGATTTATTTTATTAAATAAAATATATTTAACAATAATGTTTGGAATTGTTTCATCTCTAAGTTTCATATAAGCATCCTATCCGAATCGAAAAGAATGTTCTTACCTCAACGTCTGTTGAAGCTCGGTGATGTCTCCCTGAATAGCATGCTGGTGCAATATCGTCAGTGCTGGTTGAGGTAAGTCACCTGCCCATTCATAACTCGGCCCCTACGAAATTGTTTGAGTATACGAAAGCGTTAAAATAAATTTTCATTAAATTTCCGAATAATAGTGTACAATTTAGTGCTAAAGCAATAAAATTTGGGTTCAAAGAAATTTAGCAATACATTTTAGAATAATACAGATACAATTTGGCGTAATATCAATTAGCAATATGACAGCTCAAAAAATCTAGGAACTATTGGAAATAACAAAAACGTTCATAAAAAAAAATTCTAGTACATAATTTGAACATTTTGAAATTATCATTTGTGCGAAATTGAGTTGAAGAAATATAGTTGACACAGAAATCCAGAAATCTAAGATCCGTTAACATATCTGACAAAAACATTTTTTATCAACCAATCACTTTGGATTTATGGACTAGCTAGCGGCCAATCATCACCCATCATTCCAAAATAAGTATTGTCCACTAGTCTGTGGGCAATTCTAACTTGTACAGAAATTTTCAATGCAGGGTTAGAGAGGCACAGGTTGCCACATGCGGCGTTAATTTCTCCCATGTTGCGCCAAAATGTCGCCAAATCCGAACGACTCCTATTTTGTGATTTGACCCTTTTTTTCCTATTAATTATAGCTCAACATAACCTAGTGAATTTTCATAAGCGGTCATGCTTTATTTTGTTCAGCAAACTAGACAAACTCCTGATTGCCTAGAGTACTTACAAAATGCTGTTTGAGCTCGTGCTGGATGAACACCCAGAACAGCTCCTGGTGTTCAACGACCTCTTTCCAGTTGTCGTCCTCCATGTTGCCGTCCTTGTCCTCCCTGGTGCTCAGGGAGATGTTCAGACGAATCTGGCCCTGAACACTGGAGCGCTCTGTCCTCCCTTCCAAGCAGAACCAGCGATCTAAACCTGACGATGGTATGTCCTACAACAAGGATTAAATAATAAAGACTACGTGAAATAAAGAAAAATATTATATGATAATGATAATAGCAAAAAGACAATAATGAAAATCAGTTATTATTAGTTACATATAACTACATACACATTATTTTACGTAGGCTAAATACAGGCTTCCAATTATACATAATGTATTAAGATTTAAAAAAAAACTATTATGCTACTTTAATAGGTCTTGCTAGTATATATTTAGCATTTAATTTAAAATTATGTTTGTGATTGATAAATTGAATTAAATGTTTGTTTAATTTCTTAGTGCCATGTATTCAATAATAGGCTTGATGGCCGAGTGACTAATGCTCTGGCTCTCTGCGCCACAAGTTTCGGGATCGAGTCCTGGCGTGCCATGGATGTTTGTAATGGTTCGGAATCCATTTTAAAGCATAGGACCTTTCTAATATGACTGTTGAGTGTCGGACTGACATCTGTATCCCGTCAAAAGAAAACAGCTTCTGTCTCGAAATCTGTGAGTAGGCAGATGGCCTTGGCTCATAATCGAATGAAGAAGAAGTTATTCACTAATATTTATTAACAAAGCTAAAATCAATCTTCAATTAGTAGAAAATTTTGCGAAACGTTTTACAAGAGTTTTGATGGAATTTTTGGTGTTTCTAATACTACTACTACTAATTAAGCAAAAGTAAAATTAATAATAATTTGTTTGCTACGTTAATTAACTCCTTAAAGATTTATCTCAAATATACTCGCAATTAATATTTGTAACTTTTCGAAACAAGAGTTAACATAAACATTAATGAATTTTAATTTTAGAAAAAACGAGTATCTGTTACAACTTTGTATTTTTTAGTACTTTGGCAAAACACGTGGTGTCCTACATTGGCGAACAGTCATTCTATTACGATTTCATGATATTTTGTTGCTGTTTCTTACCCCACTTGGTCGACAGCAACATCTAGACGAAGTGCATGAATCCGTGTTCATCGACGAATCATGATAAAGGATAAAAATGCAGCTCCTTTTTGTCCTTGCGGCACAAAGACATCAGGCACCCAATGGGAGAAGTCTGACTTTACCCCATCCAGCTCCATCCGGGCCCTGGGTACCCATTTTAGTTTTACGACATATATGGGCAACAACGGGGCTATTCTAATCCGGACCAACAAGTAATCATGATGTTTTACATATATAAAGTAATAGTACTATACATGATCACGAGTGCCTTGCTGATGAATAAGATAATTATTTTACTTTTAACATATCCAAATAGCTAAATTTATGCTGTAATTTCTATAAAACAATTAATGAGACATTATAAACACACTTATTGATCATAATTCTCTTTTTTTCTAATGCAACTGGCAAACACTTAGGCAAACACTTAGACCACTTAGACACTGCACAGACGTTACTCACATTGCAGTACACATAGGGTGCGTGTAACTTAAAAATAAGCCACGGACGAGGAGTAACAATGCCCCCGCAACGCTCTACGATCCTATTAGACCGGAACCTACCGTTTAAAGTGGATTCCGAACCACTACAAACATCCATGGCACCTCGCGGGCTCGAACTCGCAACCGCCTCTCGGCCATTCAGGCCCTTGATTATAATTATAACAATGTATAGTTCTGATTTCAGTAAATTTTATCTGAAAACGAAATTGTATTTGAAAAAGGGAAGGAGAAGATAATATTACAATTCTAAAATTTATAGCAATTAATCAATTTCGCTCTTATTTTTTACTAATTAATAAAATATATATATTTTTGTACCTCTAAACGAATATTTACGCATCCTAAGAAATCATCAATGTTTTCTCCCGTGCTAGTACGTGCGGATTGAGCTATTTGCTTGAAATATCTGAAATCATGAAATCATCGATTAAATAAAAGATAATAATAAATAATATAAATCATCAATTAAGTGCATAAAAAGATCTTCTTTATTAGAGTACTTACCTTCCTAGACCTTTCAGACTTGAGACTTCGTTCAGTTTTCTAGCTGCATCAAAAACTGAGGATTCATCATCATGATCCCTGAAAAGATAATGGAAATTGCAATTGATTAATACTGGCGAGGAAAACGAAAACACAGTTTATATTAATGTAGATTACCTATTATAACTTCACATGCAAACTTGAAGAGGTGATATGAATCAGATTTAATAGGTATCAGAATCACGTTGGTTTGGTTTGTCGCTCTACGGTCATTTTGTGCACACGAGGGCTAAACAGACCGGGACCTACAGTTTAAAGCGCATTCCGAACAAATCACAAACATCCATGCCATTGACAGGATTTGAACCTGAAACCTGTGATACCAAAGGCTAGAGCGCTAGCCACTTGGCCATCAGGCAGCTAAGAATCACGTTGAAATATATGGCCGGAAATACGTCGTGTATATATTTGTATACATTGTATATATATTTGTATACATTTGTATATATTGTTTTTTACATATTGTTGACAATGGGGTTATTAAATATAATTCCTGTAACTGCAATGTTCTATTATTTAAAGATATTTTTATAACACTAAATGAGATTGTAATAAAAATGTTCATATTAGCCCATGAATATTAGCTTCTTCAAAATTTCTGAATACAAAATCTCGCTATTAAAATTTATAATTTCGATAATTTTTGATCCCCCCCCCCCAAAAAAAAAATCCGAACTTAAAATAATATAATCCGATAATAAGATTAATGATACTATTGCTTATTAAGATCTCTTTTGCTTCTGATTAAAACATATTTCGTATTAAAAGTTTTTGAAAACATGTAAAAATTTTTTAAATTAATAAAATTTTGTTCATTAAAAAATAGTCGTAATTATTATAAAAACAATAATGTAGTTATGTATAATGTAGATTAAATGCAGTAAATAATAATATATGTAAAATTAGTAATACGTAAAATAAAATGTAAATTATTTAAATGTAGTAATGCAAGTTTATTTAACTGAATATACTGATATTAATAAAAATATTATTTATAGAAACTTCTAAACTAATTACTGCAAAAGGTGACTTTAAAATTTTGAGAAATAATTTTTTATTTTATTTTATAAATTAATTTCTGATTGCAATAAATGAGATGCATAATGATCTGAATATTTCCAACTTAATTCTTTCCGAAATTACACAGCTCGTGCTGCCATCTAGTGAAGTATTGTTAATGTATAAGAAACCATTGATTTCTTTATTTAGTCTAAATTGAAATGCATACAGAATAAATAGAAATCAAATTATTTTCAATTATTTATTAATTTCTTAAATTTTATTCTTTTCTTTTCTTTCTTTACAAATTACATATTGTTAACTCAACAAAAAGATTAATAATAAATGCGATAAATTAAATTTTTATTGGAAATGAGTCTTAATAATTACATTATATAATCAAAATCATTTTATAATTCTTGTATATATATAATAATAATAAAAGGGAGTTAGGAGGAATATAGAGAACATTAAAAAATTCTTAATAATAATTTTTTTTTTTACTAGTTGCAGTGACGAAAGCTATTGATTAGCATACCATTGATACTCAATTCAGTGGTTTAACGTTGCTCCTTGATGCCATCTACAGCTTGAATATTATCATGAGCCCCACCCCTTTCCCTCAAGAAGTATCTGCCGAGTTACCCCACCCCCCTTTTTGCTCCTGTTTAAACTCAATGGATTGACTTTCTGGACTTTTGGTTTTATTGTGTTTATTCTTTTAATATTGAAATTTTTATTTTGTTTAATTCTCTAATTATAAATGAAATGGGATTTTTTTTCATCGATGTAAAACAAATGAGCTTCGGCTTCGTTCTCTTAATATAAACGAAGTTTGACTTAGCGCACTTCAATGTAAACAAGTGAGCTTAAGTTTTGTTCACTCTATGTAAAAAAATGAACTTTCGGTTTTCCAAACTCCTTAAAGAATAATCCGTATACGAGTATCATCTAATCAATTATTTATTATTATTTATAATAATTATTATAATCAATTATTATTATAATTACTACAATAGTACAGAAGTTATATTATTATTTACAATAGTTATAATATAACCAAAGTTCATTTGTATACTCGACGTATAAAAATATTACAGTATTCAGTATACAGTATACAACATTCAGTATAGTACACAATATGCAGTATACAGTTTTTTTAATGAATTTTCCTTTTGTTGCCTCGATGTAAACTAATGAACTTTCTGCTTTTCATACTCGATAAAGAATGCTCGTATACTCGTATTATTTAATCAGTTATTTATTATTATTTAGAATAATAATTATAATTATTACAATAGTACAAATGTTATATTAATATTAACAATAGTTATACTAGTAAAAAAGTTATTAGTATAACTATTGTTATACTAGTAAACAAGTGAATTTCGGCTTTGCATACTCGTTAAAGTATAAGAGCATTATTTAACCAAATATTAATTATTATTTATAATAATTATTATAAATTATTGTTATAATTATTACAATATAATTTTTGTATTAACGAATTATTATAATTAGTAGAAGAATTATATTACTATTTACAATAGTTTTAATATTAAAAAAGTTCATTAGTATACTCAATGTATACAAATGAATTTTTCTTTTGTTGCCTCCATGTAACGAGTGAATTCTCGGTTTTGCATACTCGTTAAAGTATACGAGTATTATTTACTCAATTATTTATTATTGTGTACTCAATGTATACAAATGAATTTTTCTTTTGTTCCCTCGATGTAAATGAATGAACTTTCGGTTTTACATAATCATTAAAGAATACTCATATAAGAGTATTATTTAATCAGTTGTTTATTATTATTTTGAATAATTATTATAGTTATTACAATAGTACAAAAATTATATTAATATTAACAATAGTTATACTTTTACAAAACTTCATTTGTATGCTCGATGTATACTAATGAACATTTTGTCCCCTCATTGTAAACGAGTGAACTTTGGTTTTATTCCTTCATTTATTTGAGGGTTATTATTATACTATTATTATTATTTCGACCCTCAGGTTGCTTCA
Organism: Caerostris darwini; assembly: GCA_021605075.1. NCBI lineage: Eukaryota > Metazoa > Arthropoda > Arachnida > Araneae > Araneidae > Caerostris > Caerostris darwini. The sequence continues at coordinate 220,094 of BPLQ01005149.1, forward strand.
GTCCAAAATTCTTTATATATAACTAAGAATGTTCTGGTACTTTTTAATCCTCCAAATAATGTCTTCAGTTCATTAAAAGACTGCAATAATAGTCGTAGGAATTGAATAATCTCTTATTTCGTAGTATAATAAACTATGAAAATTATTTCTACAATTAATCTGTTATTTTTTTCTATTTGCAAGCCTTTATTATTTAAAAATATTTTCACAACCTCTCCTTTTTTTTTTTTGCTTTGTTAAACTGTGGATTTTATTTGCTTGATAAATATACAAAAGGAAAGTCAGTGAACGATTTCTATACAATATCACAATACTCAAATATCAATTAACTGTTTAAAATTCACATTTAATAAGAGTAGCGAATTAAATGTTTTTGCTTACAATTTTTTTCGTTATCTAAATCTTAAATTAAAGCGTTTTAGCAATAATCACGGCCTAGCAACATAAAATTATCAATCTACGCTATTAACTTCCGGTGCTAATTACATTTATTGTCTACCAAAATCCACTTAGCTATAAAAGCTATTATGAAAAGATAAAGCATCAGATACCGAGGAATTTTTTTTCACTTTTAATTACCCTGTGCTAATTAATTAAAAGCTTCCTGTCATTTAGTTTTACAGAAAAGAATAACGCAGAATAATCTGATTAAAGTAAAGATCAGCAACTAGCGAAGAATTCAGCTATTTTCTGGTTTTTTTTAAAATATTAGATTCATTAGCCTAATCAAGACTCAGATCTTGATTGGTTAAGTTCCTTTTTTATACTCTAAAGTAGATATTAATTTTTTCGTATTTATATTGATATTTCGTATAAAAAGGGTGAGATCCTATTGTGTCATATTTTCTAATAGTTAAAAAATAGTTAAAATTTATAATATATCTGATAAACAAAACTAATTACTTCAACAAATGTCGTATTAAAAAATTAAATAATTGTTATATATATAATTTGAAAAGAAAAGTTTCGTTATTATGATTAAAAGTATTTTTTTTCCGTAATATTCAACACAAAATGATAAAGAGTTAATTAAATATTAGAAAAATGAAATTAATAAATTTAAAAGTAAATGTTTCTTTCCCATAAGATTAAATGCATAATAGAATTATTACATTTATGATTGAAGTAATTATGTAGTATTTAGAAATGATATTTATTAATTTTTATATAATTTTGCATGAAACATTTTGATATAAAATTATCTATTATCGATTATAAGGAAAAGATGCTTTTAAATTAAAATGCATTGATATATAATAAAAATTTCTACATGATAAAAATAATATTAAATTTTAAAAATAAAAGTTTTATTCTTAAAATTTCTTTGAGATGACATCCGAGATGATTGTACCCTGCTTCCCTCAATGGAAGAGTTTTCTCAAGAAAGAACCGTCAAAACATACCACGGAAGAATTTTCTAACCCACCATGAAAGTACTTTCCAAGAAAAAACCTTTTAATTCATCACGGAAGAACTTTCTAGTGGATATCATGGATAAAATTTCCGAGGAAGAACCTTCTACTTATCATTGAAAACCACCCTTTTCGAAGATTTATTATACCGTTCCCGGTATAGACACAGAAGCTTTCGTTAATTTCAAAATATCAAATTTATTGATAATTTTCTAATAATGCATAAAAACCAAATACATTTTTACCACAAAATGTATTTCTCTATGTTCATCTAGAACTATGAATAGTTGAACTTAAATTTAAATATTCACAGTTCTAATAGAACAACATTTATTTCACTTAAATAATTAAGGTAAAGAAACTTAGGTATTTAAAGAAAGAAAACCCCACTAAAGTTTTGAAAACATAAATTTTACATTAAACTGCATGTGTAATAGTAAGTTACTGCCATATAAGACAAAATATAACGAAATATTGCAAAGAAATTCTTATGACTTACCATATATCTAGATGAAGTCTATCTGTTCGGATGTCTTCAATATCACTGAAACAAAATACAAAATGATATACTTTGATTACTCATTTATTAGAAAAAGATTTCTTTATTAATAATTAAAATTATAGAAAAATATTCGAGATGCCTTATAATATTTTCTGTGATTTTTCAAGACATTATATAGAATTTAAAAAAAAATTTTAAAGAAGTCCTTAAATTTAAAAATAAAAAAGGCGCATTAATTAAGTGAAATCTTATATGCGTAATAACTAAATTATGAAAAATACAAAAACGCTTCCTCTATTAAAATTACAATGCTTTGCATTAACTTCTTTCAAATTTTTCTTAATCAATTATATCTGAATTAACTTAAAACAGTTCTTTAAAATTACACAGAAAAATGCAAAAATTGCTCTAATAAAACTTATATATCGTAAATGACATATGTCTTCGTTTTACTTTTGTTTAAATGTATTTTGTGAAACATTTTAACAATGTTGGGAGTTTTTTCTTCCTATTTATTTGTTTTATATAAATATAGACATAAAAACGCAACGCAGGAATTTAGAATTAATGCGTTATATAATGTTAAAAACAACTTTATGAATAATACTTATTATTATTCTTTTGATGAATCCATTTGAATATTCTAATTTTGTGATTACTATCAAATTATCAAATTATAAGGTGTGATTAATATCAAATTATTGTATTTGTGCAAATTACTATGTCCAAAAAGCATATGATAATTTTGTTATATCAACTGTTTTTACCTAATTTTCTTCTCAGAATTAGGCAGTTATATATGCTCTCTAAACAGGTTTTTTTTAAATTAAAACTTGCATTTGTAGTCAGGTCACATATTCTTCAACAGACGAATGGTTCCTAATTTCGATTTTTTTTCCAAGACGCACATATTTATTTTAAAACTTTTCATTTTGAAATAATCATATAATTTTGGGGATTAATTCAAGACGAGATCTGTAAATCGTTGTAGATTTTGATCTTTTGAACATGCTGTGGCCTTCACAAAATTTTTTACTTTACTATTTTATATTTAATGCCCTTCAGCTAAAATATAATGCTTTTTTTCCTTTTATTAGGGACGTTACTTCTTGTCGTTCATTTGTGGGTCTTGTTCGTTTTTTTTTTTTGGGGGGGGGGGGGTTACCATAATCAAAACCGAGTCTTATTGTTTTGAAAAGTACTGGTTGCAATTTTGCCAACGATTTGAATCTGAGCCGTCTTGTAAAATTATTTAGCACTTTGCACTCGGCCACAAGTTGGACATGCGAGAAAGATACACGGCTTGAAATTATTCATCACTAATACTGTTATAGCTGATACAGCATTACCCAAAGTAAATACTAGCATTCCGTAAGCCCTCCATAATCGCAAGATTGTCTCCTCGTTTCTGAAAGCAATGGTTGCAATGGATGTGGTCAGCGAATTTGATCTTGAGTTCGTATGCGCACTAATTATATAGGTTAGCACTAGCTCTCAAATTAGACATGCAAGACACTAGGACTGATAATTATTTACCACTTACACTGATATAGCCGATTCAGAAAAGGGTGCACTATAATTACCCAGAATGCACTACTGAAGATAGTTGCTATAAATCCTTGCATTTCCAAATGGTTTTCCAAGCTAATTCTCTCAAGTTTCTTTTTTATATTGAAGAAAATCTAAATACTCTAATCAGTCATTCAAAATAATGACAGGATGCACTCTATCAAAAAAATAATAACTACATTATTTTGTTTTTGAAATAGTGTTTGTTTAATAAGCAATTAATTGGAATCAAATTCTTATCTTTTTCGGACACTAGGTTGTGCATTCTTGTATTGTGCCACCAGGGCAATAAGTTATAATAATAATATAAGAAAAGGATGCATCAGGATTACTCAGGGTGCACCAGGATTACTCAGGCTGCGTCACTGAACACAGGACACTTTATCAGAAAACTGAATTAATTTATTTTTGAAACAGTGGTTGTTTAATAAGCAATTCATGAAAATCAAACTCTCGTCCTTTTAAACATTACCTCGAGCATACTACTATTATACCACCACGGCAATAAATTAAGATAAAGGATAAGAGCTGCAATAAACATGTAAGGTTTAATTACTTGATCTCATGGTCATAGATTATTATATTAACGAGTATAGAATCCATGGCATAAAATCCCCTAATCTATTATATATAATTCCCGTGTCACGATGTTTGTCCGCGATGAACTCCGAAACTAACCATCCGATTTTAACTTTTTTTTTTTTTTAATGTGTGTTTTGTTCCAACTTGAGAAATAGGATAGTTTTTATACAGATTTTTTTCGTATTTAATTGCAAAATCGGTTAAAATCTACCGTTGAGGAAGTCGCCAATCTTGCAACCCTGAATTTTCGCCAATTTTCCGCCAATTTCTTTAGGGTTGCAATACTGCAATTAGAGGAATTCGTAGCTTCCTTTTTCGAATAATATAATGACTATTTTATTGTTATTTCGATAATTAATTGCAGAATTCTTATTTGCACTAATTTCATCGTTGGAGTAAAAAGTTTGTTTCCACAACAGACGAAAGATATACCACAATAAAAGGTACATTAGATGGCGCCGTGTCTCGATGCCTGTACTACATAAACGTAAAATTCCCATGTTCTGAATATTATTGTTTTATTTACTACTTTAAATTTTGTGAAAATTATATTGTATGAAATTTATATTATTTCTATGAGAAATAAATCAAATGTATGTAAGTATTACCTGATTTGATTATCAATATTTTTTTATTTTCTAAGTTTGAATTTGAATTGGAATAAAATATATGGAATGAAAAGTTGTGAATCAAAACATTGAACTTTTCTATGCTTAAAGTTTGTCAACATGTGTTTTATTTGATTAAGAATTCTAAAATGAAATGTGATCTAACAAGATAATATAATATAGACAATATAATTTTAAAGAAGATGAATTTTAAGGATTTTTTGAAAAGTGTGAAAATGAAGTAAACTCTGCAATTATTTGATATAATGATAACATTAAAATTTTATAAAAGGTATTATAATAGTTGCAAGTTGAAAATCAAGGACATTTTATTTTAAAAACTTTTGTTATTTGAAAAACAAAGAATTTGAGTTATAAATTTGAGTGATTTGATTATTGCCGAAGAAAAATTGATAAATGGTACTTTTAAGTTGGAAGTTATTTAAAGAAAACAAAACAAATAAATAAGTGTTTATATTAATAAAGGAGAATTTAAAGCTCAATAACATTTTTATGTATGTACATTTGTTTTTATTTACATTTAAAAGGTGGTTTTAATTATTTCTTATTTGAATTTTTATGCATTTTGTATTCATTCAAAACATCATAATAAAAATATTTCTTTTCTAAATGCTTTGAAACTTCATGTAAAAGTTTTCTTTAAATGTATGAAAGGAATAGAACATGGAAATTAACCTAAATTCATAACTTATTTTTATTTTAGTTTTTAAACTAAGAATTTCTGTAAATTTGTAAAAAAAAGTTTGCGTTGACAAACTTTAAGCATACAAAAATGTATAAATAATTGAGATATAAATTTGAAAACAGTATATTACCTACATAAGGATATTCCCAGCATAAAAATACTTGCAAAGGAAAAATCTATTCATGTTTTATTTATTTTTGAATTATAAAGTTTTGCAACAATATCACATTTTTGCAATGTTTATCCATATTTTAAAGAATAAATTGTATAAAAAATAGTTAAAGTTGATATTTTTATGTGAAATTCAAAGGTTTTGAATATATTTAATCAAAACACTTGCAAAAAGGCTAAATATTTTAAATCCAGGTCATTTCATATTAAAAAGTCTTTGCAAATAGGAGGAAGTTGTAAAAAAATAAATTTGTTGAGCAAATTTTAACTTTTTCAAAACAAAGGTCAGAAAATATTTAGAGCTTTAAGGAAAAATAAAACTATATTTTTTAATAAATAAGACTATGAACTTGATAATTCAATGGCATTTTAATATATTTACAACATTTTTAAAAGTAATATCTCTAATTAGAAGTTGTTTTTAGCTTTATCTCAAAATGAATTTTTATGCTTTTTGTTTTCATGTGAAACACCATAGCACAAGTAATTTTGATCCAAATGCTACAAAACTTTGTATTTATGTTTTTCATAAATATTTACAGGGAAATGATTATAGCTACATAAATATTTTTTATTTTAATTTATAAACTTGGAATTACATGCAAATTTTGGAAGAATTTTGTGACGACAGCATTTAAACTAGCACAAAATAATAAATAATAAAGATATAAATTTACCAGAGGTCTATTCACTGTAAAATGTTAGTACAAACAAATACAAACTCAGAAATTTAAAAAATATTGATTTGATTTCAGGTTTTGTAACAGTATCAATTTTTGGCCATTTCTACCCTTATTTTAGCTTATAAAAATTAAAAAAAATAATAATGAAATTTTTTTATGTGAAATCATTAGTTTTTAGATACATTCAATCCAAAAATATGTACAAAGATAAAAAATTTCAAAAAAATTTCTTCGAAGGTGTTCGTGTATCTTAAACGATCGTTTGCATTAGAATTTTATTGTGAATTTTTTTTTAAGTCTTTTCTTATTATATCCCGATTTTATTTTAATTGTATTGTATTTTTTCAATTATCAATTTCAGTAAAAGACCACCAAAAAAATCGAACCTCAGAATCCGTGTTTCTCCCATGGGCAACTGTATGTTGCATGCTCACGTGTTCGAAAACCATCGAATTTATTTATTTTGACGAAAGACAGACTAACAAGAAATATTGTTCATCGCTTAGTTCTTAGTTAAATGAAAGTAATGATTATTAAAAATTAAATTAGGTAAAATAATTATAAAACAGTCTTAAAAATCAACATTATCTACCTCATTCATTAAATTAATAAAAATTAAACATTTTCTATTCGTTGAAGCTTAATTTGATCTTTTCATCATTCTTTACCAATTATAGTATCTAATAATTGAACGAAATACAAGAAAGCCACAGCAACGCGTGGCCGGGTCCTCTAGTCATATTATAAAATTTCTTTGATTTTGTATCCATATGAAAAAAGTAAATTGCATTAAGTTAAGCATAAAAGAAAACTGGCTGAAACTGTGCTGCTATGGCAATAAGTTAAGAAAAGATAAGAATTACAGTAACCGTGCAATGTTTAACTATTTGATCTCATGACCATATTAACGAGTATAGAATCCATGGTGCAAAATCCCTAATCATAATAGATTTCTTTGATTTTGTATTCGTGTGAAAAAAAAAAAAAGAGTAAATTGCATTAAGTTAAACATAAAAGAGAACCGGTTGAATCCGTGTTCTTAAAAAAAGAATTCTTCAAAAAGAGCTGTTCAAAGCTAATGAATCAAAAGCCTTATGTGCAATTCTCATTCATACTACTTTCGCTCTTGAACTCTTTCAAGAACGCAAACACCCACATGCCAGTTCTCCAAGCGTGACCTAATAATGAGTAACAATTTTCGTTCCTGATTCGTAACATTCTAACATTCGAAATTCATTATCCTAGCATGACATCACCTTACTGGAGGAAGGAGGTAAAGGTCCTCACTCAGAAGAACAATAACAGGTGGGGTTATGGGTAAATTAAAAAAGAAAATGACGTCACGTTTCAAAAGGCGTGTGACGTCACTTGGCGATGATGGAAGCAATCTTGGCAACATTTCTTTCGGTGGATTACGCTTGAATTAGTTTTAGTGGAGACCTTCGTGGCATTCTTTTGTTGACCGGCGAGGCATTAAATATGCATTGTGCTACAGTAATTATCTGTTGCGTGTCACGTACTTTGTTTGTGAATGTTATGTTCTGGAATGAGGGAAAATTTCATTAAGATTGATTTGCGGTGGTTACTTGTTGTTTGAAGGAATTTTGATGTTGACAGGGCTGGATTTTCCTATAGGCTAGCTAGGCTTCAGCCTAGGGCCTCAAGATCAAGAGGGGCCTACATTCAAAGTGTTAGCAAAATTAGAATTACACTATTCTAAAAACAGTAAACACAATGTACAATTTGATATATTTTTTTTTTGTGATCTGCATTTTGTTTGAATAAAGTTCAAATTTTGGTTTAGTTTAAAACTTAAAATTCATACTTAAACTTTAAATGTGAATTATTATGAAATAAATTTATCTGAATTGAATTTGCTTTAATTTGCAGTGTATTGAATATATTTAATTTAATTTGATAGAAAATATGATAATTTTTATGGCATATTTTATTTTCGTAAGCGAAGATTTTTATTATTTGAGTTTTGTTTCTTTGTAAATGTTGTGTGCTGTATTTGATAAGTTATTGTTACAAGTACTCTATAGGGTGCTGAGAATAAATGTCCAATAAGTGTTCTCGACTTTTTTTTTATTATCCTTGCCACGTTTTTAATAAAGATTAGTGCCCATCACAGCATGTTTCATTTAGCATATTGATATATACGTCACAGTAATGATGTATTTTATTATCTCTCATGTAATTTACAAACTTAAAAATGGGAGGTGAAAAGGCCTCATAAGTGGAATATTCCAGGGTCTCTTTTCATCTAAATCCGGCCCTGGGTGTTGAACAGTTTGTGAGACACTTTGATAGGTAAATGGGTTGAATTGATGTTGAATATTGATGAGGTGAAATGTCCTATTGTGTAGCTTTAATTTGAAATTCAGCAAGAATCTGGATGAAATTATGTTATATTAAAATTAATTAAAATATTCATTTGTAAATATCGATATATGTTTTATCAAGTTATAAACAAAGATTTTGCTCTACTAAGGGTTTTTGAATTGGAGGAACATTGTCACCCAGAGAAATACATGGAAATCTCTTCAAAGGAAATCTTTGGTCCACTTTGGGCTGTCGTGCTATTGCTGTTGATGAATTTATAAACAAAGCTAGACACTCGAATATTTTTATTTTATGATTAAATTTATATTTCAAAGAATATAAGAAATAATTCTATTTGGTAATCTATTACTTTTTATTAAGTTTCATATTACTCTATGAGTTTTCGCTATGTTAGGGTTTTATTTTTTTTCCTTTTATTTTACTTACGTGATAAACTTGTATTTGCTAATTAAATAAATTATATCTGAATTACACTTTATTATTTTTCAATACATAATTGAAATATTAATAAAATATTGTTGCCTCATAAAATGTAACTAAATTAAAGTATGTAAAAATTGGTACAAAATGTTTGTATGCCTGAAAACAGCCATACTTTTTATACCTTTTTCAATAAATAAATAAACAAAGAAGTAATACTGAAGTACTTTAAACAGTACATAATTAAGATAATTATTAAAAACTAAATAAAATTTTTAACACATATGACCTTTAAAATTGTTTCTAAACTACCTCATGATCTACAATTTTACAATGGTAGTCAATCTGGTCCCTAGTGCCCACTAGTGGACATTCAAGCTTTATTGGTGGGCGGTATGAGTTTATCGATATTGTAGTAATTTCCTTTTTTTAAATTTAGTTGACATTTAAAAAAATTTTAAATAAAATATTTTAAAGTATTGTTTAAAAAGTTTTCATAAAAGAACATTTTTATTAGGTTTTCATAACATTTAAAATTCTTTAATATTTATATTTTATAAAGATGCGTAAATTAAAATATATTGCAAAATCAAGTTTTAGTGCTATTAATCATAGCAGGAGCATGACGAAAGATAGAATCTTCAATTAATACTTCCGAAATAGGAGACCTTTGTTTGTGCCTTACAAAAATTAAGTCAGATATTCAGTATTTAATTTAACAGCATGAGCCTCAGGAATTCCACTAATAACTTAATACTTTTGTGTATGCAAATTTTAAATAAAAAGATAGATTTAATTACAGTAAGTTGTTTTTATAAAGACTTCTGCCAAATTTGGCGTAAGTTTGTAAAGCATTTGGTAAATAATTATTATCATAAGCTATAACTTGCTGTAACTGTGCTTTTTAAATTTTATAAAGTAAAATTATTTCCCTACTGTATAGATTATCGTTATTGTAGAACAGGTGGGCGGTTAGAAAATTTTACGACTATTACAGACGCAAAAAGGGATGGTTAATTATCATTGATCTACAACAACAAAATTAACTATAATAAGAGAAATAAATAATTTTAATTTGTTTAAATTTAATCTCAAATTTACACTAAGGTATATATTCATAATGTAAATATAATAATCGGTTTATCGAAATCAGCATATTCATAATTATCAATTGCTTTAAATTTGTCGAAAATAATTTTAAAGTTTAGCAAGTTTCTACTACCTAATAAAATTTAAATACAAAGGAAACTTACTGTTAGAAATTACTGTAGACACTCACGTTTTCTAAGCTACTAAATATCTTAAAATAATCTAGATCTATTATTACGGGTTTAAGTGGTTGTCAGATTACAACAAACGTTTTGTCAATTTGTTTTGAAGCAGAATTATAAGACTATGATGATATTGTGTCAGCGGATCGATCTTCTATCATAATGGTAGTGACTTAGCTACATTGAAGATCTATGCAACAGATTCCAAAGATAAATCCAAGTAAGATGGGATATAAAAGAAATGGTTAATTATAAGTTATGAGACTGATAATACTGTGTCAGTGGATCCTCTATCATATTGTTAGAGACTTAGCTACTTTCAAGGTCTATGGTACTGATTCCAAAGATTAATCTAAGTAGGATAGGATATGAAAGAAATGGTTCAGTATAAACTAACAAACAAACAATAACTTTTGAAGTTCACTGTCAGCTGTCATGGCTCTTGTTAATAAGCAGAAAAAGAGTAATCCTGCATTATTTCCAACTTGTTCCAACAGATGATCATCTTCTTAGAAGCCTAGAGAATTTTGTCACTTTGTAGGACTTAAACTGACTTCAAGAGAAGAGGTTAAAATGCAGCTAAATTGTGCATTTAGCACAATTCAAGCCAAAACCACGGGACTTGAACTGACTTCAAGAAAAGTTAAAATACAGATAAATTGTTTTTTCAAGTCAAAATCAAATAAATTTTTATATAAAAAAGGCATCGAAAAGCTAATGGTAAAATACATTGAACAGTAAGGTGACTATGTTGATGATTAAATATATATTTTGGCTAAATTTTCATTATTTGTTCATTTGATGAATTTCATACTGATGTTACAAATCCTATTAATTATTTAAATTATTTATCTTTAAAGACATTGCACTATCTTAACATTGCAACAATCTTATACCCGTGTCTAACTCTCAATAAAACTTTAAGAATTCATTTTAATTTAGTACAATTAACTTAATCATTCATAGTGAACTAGTTTCATTTGAAATAAATCAATCAACAGAAATGTGAATCAATCAACAAAAGAGAGTAGCTTACAGCCTGAACTGCTCGTTCCACTTTGGGTTGAGTGTCTGGGGCTTGACGGAGGTGGTGCGGATGAACTTGGCGGGCAGGGTGTCGGAGATGCTGTTGCTGCGGATCCTGTCCCTGCGCTTGAGGGAGGCGCCCAGCTTCTTGAGGCCCCCCTGCCTCCTGGGGCTGCCCTTGAAGCTGCCCGTGCCCAGCGGCTCCTCGTCGGAGCTGTTGCGACGCTCCAGCGTGTTGGCAGGCTGGATACCCAGCATGCAGTACGGATCGCTGAAACCTGATGGGTGAAGAGAGTGTTTCACAAAGAACAATCTTCATGGTCTGTCTAAGTTTAATAATAAACTTGTTAAGCTTTTTCTTATATATTCCTTAAAATATTTTTATTTCAAAAATAATAAGAATAAGAAGATAAGAATAATTTTGTTCTTAAAAAACAATTTTATTCACAAAAAAAAAACTTTGTTCAGAAAAAAAAATTTCATTTCTTAAGAAAATAGTTTTAATCTAAAAAACTTTTTTAAATAAAACATAAAAATTAGAAAAAAAATGAAAATATATATATATATATTCTCAATTTTTCTCAAATTTTTATGCATTATTTGGACATGGACATTTATTACAATTACTGCTTAAAAGCTTTAAAGGCTTGTAAAATGATGCATAAGCTTTTCATACTCCTTTGCCGATCGTAACTTGAAAAGTGAGAGAGAGCTAAGATCTCTAAATTTGTAATTTCTTTTATTTTTCAATAGTTACTTTATTTTTAATTTTTTATCAACTAAAATTTTATTCTCTTGTTTTTTTTTTAAATTTATGATCTTTCTAAATTAAACGAAATTATAGTTTAGGACTTTAATTCATTAAAAAAAAATTTAATGTATGTTCGAACATTTTATTACAATACTAATTGGTAAATCCATTGTCATATAAAGAACAGTATAATTATGAATTGTATATCTGAGGGTCAGGGGACCCCCCCCTGACCCTAGATATAGCAGGCTATATATGCAATCAGCAACATTAGTTAATGTGGAATTTAAAATAAGAAGAAGGGTAAAATTGATTTTGCAAAAGAATTTGGAAAAAATAATAAATGTATTGAATTCAATAAATAAATAAAAGTATTTACAAATGTTTTGGATTTAACGTTATGTTTTGGACTTAAGATCGTAACGATATATAGGATATTATAAATTTTTAATATAGTATTCTTGTCTTACCATTTGGATCTTTCGCTTCTAGTCCTTGGGCTTCAACGACGGTTACATTTAACACAAGGATAGGAGGCTTAACAGAAAGAAAAGTTCTTCATTATTTTGTTTGTTTATTTGTTATATTTTTTAATATTTACGCAAATAAAAAACACATACATTTATAATAAAACAAATGTTCAAATAAATAAATTGATAGCTGTAATTGATGAATGAATATAAATATACATGGGATAGAATAGAATATTGAACAGCTAAAGAATACATTAAAATATTAGACGACAACGATAATAAAAATCTATCTATCTATTTATATATATATATGTATATCACAAAATCTAAATAATTAAATAATATATAATAATTTAAATAATAAATAATGATATATATTATAAAATGATAGATATTTCAAAGTTACCATATCATCAAGTTAGACTTTATTATTTACCATAATCAATTAAACGGACTTAAAAAAACTAAGAAGAATCTTATATTGAAAAAATTGAAGAAACCGCTCTTAAATGAAGTGAGGAAACATTTTTTTATATAATCTGAGTAAAACACACACACACACATATTTATATACATTACTCACATTATATATGTTATTTATAAAAAAAATTTCATGATTTTTATTGTTATGAAACACACACACACTATATATATATGGTGATTAGAATTAAAGCCCCACATTCAAAATGCTCTAAGAAAAGAACTACTAGTCACAATGAGCTCAACTTTGAACAGAAGATACTTGAAGAAGGGGGAATGATACGTCATCAAAAAAGTTCAAATGTGTATTAATAAATGGCGCTGTAAGCGGCATAAAGAAAGTGAATTCGTCGGTCAGTGATATTTTGAATCGCAATTACAACGTAAGAGTAACGGCAACGTAATGGCAGGAGTTGCACATTAAACCGATTGCAGTATTCAATGTGCTTCAATGCTTCGGGTTTTTTTGACGGAAAAAAATGACTTCCAAGTTATTCAACAGTTGTGACACTGTTAGTGGAAAGCCCATCCACCATGGCAAGGTCATACCAAATTGGATGGGAAAAATTGGTGGAACTTTTTTTGAAACTTTCTACTGATTCCATACTGTTTCCCTCTTCTTCAAGTATATTCAGTTCAAATATGAATTCATTGTGATGAGTAGTTCTCTTATTACAGCATTTTGAAAGTGGTACTTTAATTATAATGACCCTGTCTATATATGTATCTCACATTACATATTTTATTTAAAAAAAAATTATTTCCTCATTTTCCTCAAAAGCGGTTTCTTCATGTTTTTCAAAATAACATTCTTTTAACTTTTTTAAAGTCCGTTTAATTTATTATGGCAAACAATAAAGTCTAACTTGATGCTATGGTAAATTTGTAATGTTTATATTGTAATTGTACTGTTCGATGGTAAAAATAAAAATACATCATACTAGAATTTTCATATATTGCATGTAAATGAAAATGTCTTGGTAGAATAAATAATGTTTTTACATGAATAAATCCATTTATTTATAAGCAAAAACAATAAAAAATCGAAATTATAAAAATTTCTAATAATCTATGTCATCAAACAATAACAATGAATCATAAATTTATTATTGCTAAACAAATATTATAAGTCTCTATAGTAGCCAGAGTATTTAATCTAATAATTAAAATTTAGGCTTAGAAATTATGTTATTATTAGGTTAGGCGTATTGTTAAAAAATCTAATTTGCAAATAAAACTTGTGAAACAGATCGTGCTTGTTATACAGAAAACAATGTCTTAATTTCAATTTATTTCGCAGACACGACAACAACTTAATTACGAAACATTTCCTATTTTTCAGATCTCAATTTCAAATTGCAATTATAATAATAAAATAGATAACGATCAATAAGAAACGAAAGAAGAAAATTAACCAATAATCTAATAATTCAGACTCAATAACAGGTAACGCACTACGTAATTTCTAATTAAAAGTATTCGCTACTGTTAAAAAAAGAAATGAATTCTATTGTCTCATTAAAATAATGAAGTAATACCCTTCTAGCGTGCAATCCAATTTCAAAAATACTATTCTGTACTCTAAGTATTGTTAAGCACCAAGGCGAAAGCTTCGAAATCAATTAGAAACTGATACTACACGCTATCGTTGCCATGCATCAGTTTGAAATAAGATTCTTTTTTGCTAATGAGTAGCGCGTGCAAAAGATCTCGAGGATTTAACCACCAGGAATAAGGCTTTTCAGTGTTGCCACTAACTGTTACGAAACTCTTCATGCCTGGATTCCGAACTGAACTGCCCTCAAGGCCTTCAGCAGGGCAGAAAGTATCCAAGAACAAAATTCGAACTTGTTGTTGAACACAATGAAAGCTTTCATTGTGTTGTCGAAAAAAGTGACAAGTAAAGTTGTTGTGCAACCAAAAGTTTTATTTGATGCTTGAAAACGATTATTTTCCAATTTTCTTCCGTTGAAGTGGTTAGTTTGATTTCACAAGATGGCAACGAATCCGAGTGCATTCAGATGAATGCTTCATTGTTACTTTTTAGTTAGGGGCGATTATTCCAGGTTTAAGTGGTCGCTTAGCTTCTGAATTTAGAAGTCTTTGGTTAATTATTATTAATTTGCTTGCTTGATTCTTGCTGGTAAAGTTCGCTTAGAGATAAATGAAAATTAAACATACTTTTTCATGAATAAAATAATTAAGTTGATTAGCTTTGTAATAATTTGTTAAAATAATTTCTTTTATAAAATTTGTTATGGTGATTTGTTTAACACGATTTGTTGTAGCGATTTTTTTTTTAATTTGAAAAACTTTTAAGTAATTATTAATTCCGAGTTTGAGATGCTGAAGATATGTCATATATTAAACGTTATAATACCGTGCATAACAAATATATGACAAATAAATAAATACAAACTATGTATTTGATAGTAAATATCTTATAAAATAATTTTTTTTCCGAATTATTTATCTATGCATCCTTTATTGAACTGGGCTATGGAAAATACTTATACTTTTGAGATACATATACTTTAAATTTAAAAATTGAACAAGTACAATAATAATACATGTACAATTATAATTAATTTATGAAGTAATTTTAAATAGTATAACAAAACTATCAAGATAAAAATAATGATTTTAAGCGATAAGTTATTATAGTGATTTTAATCGACAAGTTATTATAGTGATTTTAATCGATAAGTTATTATAGTGATAGTGATAGTGATTTTAATCGATAAGTTATTATAGTGATAGTGATTCTAATCGATAAGTTTATTTTTATGAAAACATCATTTATTGAAGAAAAAGAAACTCAGGTTTTTTTTTCATGTCT
Organism: Caerostris darwini; assembly: GCA_021605075.1. Classification (NCBI taxonomy): domain Eukaryota; kingdom Metazoa; phylum Arthropoda; class Arachnida; order Araneae; family Araneidae; genus Caerostris; species Caerostris darwini. The sequence continues at coordinate 235,933 of BPLQ01005149.1, forward strand.
ACTGTCTTCCATTTATATTCTGAAGTACTCTATGTAAGGTTAAGGAAATCTTTTTGCTGGTAAAATGATCATAATTGCTATATAAATTTCATTAATAATCATAAAATGATCATTAGTGAAAAATCATTGCATTGATTCTTTTCCATGATTTTGCAATTAGTATTATTATCATTTATTGAACAAAAATGGAATTTAGATTTTATTTTCGCTGGAAGTATTGATTTATAACTCTTTTCCAATTCCCATTTGTCATATTAATAATGTAACTGTGCAAGTGCCAAAGTATAACATTTACAAACATTATTTAAGCACAACCTTGTCATGGTGATAATGGGGCTAATCTTGCAAGCCCCACCTTATCATGGTAATAATGTGGCTGTATAAGTACCATCGGCTTATGAAAATGTGGCACTTCGTGTGAGCACCACCTAGCCATAGTGATAATGCAGCTCCTCCTGCAAGCATCACCTAGTCGTGGTAATATTATGGCTGTGTAAGTACCATTGTGTTATGATAATGTGGCTTTTCTTGTCATGGTGATAATGTGACTCGTCATGTATGTATCATTTTGTCAAGATAATAATGTGACTTATAATATAAGCACCACCTTGTCATGGCGATAATGTGGTTTTTAGTGTGAGCATCGCCTTACCTTCTCATCGTGGGCAATGCTGAGAAACCTCTTGTGGTCATCATCGGACATGCAGAATGCCTCTTGCGCATATTCGTAGAGATCTTCCGCGTACACAGAATATCCGCTGCTGTTGGCTCCTAATTTGTGTTTTATGGTGTACAGAACGGCGATGTACAACTCTTCCCACTAGAAACATCACATTAATAACATTATGTATAATTACAAAAATCAATACATGCTTTAATTAAATTCATCATAAAATACCTTTGAATTTTAAAAATGAAAAAATTTAACTTATTTAGTTGCTTAAAAGAGCTAAAGACAGTTTCATTGACATTCATTTTATGTAAATTGTCTTTTTTTTTTGTACTTAATGTACGTAATTATCTTTTCCACTTTTGAGCAACATTATCATTGTCTGGAAAAGGCTGCATTTGCATTTGCTATTCGGTAAAAGGTTGTTGGTTCTTCAGGTTTTGGATTATAAAAATCAAATTGAACCAAATAAAGCTAGAAATGACCAAGATATTAAAAAAAAAATAGTAAAAATGCTTTTTTAAAGAGAAACCTAATCCAAGTTTAGGAAGAATACCAGTAAAGCAAAATGATTAAAGTTATGTTACAGCATAAATTAAAGTGATGTAAGCTATCCGGAAAATTGATAACAATATTTTCTTTTTTGACAATATTAGGAGAATTTTTAGGCCAATTATCAATTTGATAATTTCTCTACTTATATACAACAGATTGAATTATTGCCAAAACAATTACTTCATAAAGAACACGGTAGCCTACATAGAACAAAATATTTTTTTTAAAAATCAGGACAAAGATTAGCACAGATTATTTGTCTTAATAGCCAATTTACTCAGCCCATGTGTTTAGCAAGATAGCCATTCATTATGACGTTAGTAATTTGATTACAAGTTATAAGAGCATTGTAGAGTATATTAAGAGTAGTAGAGTATATTAAGAGTTTAATATTATTTTTATATGTAGTTGAAATAAGTTGCAATAAACTGTAAGTATGAAAAATACATAATTATTTAAATAAATACAACTTACCTCTTTTCTTCCTATTTTATAGGGTGCTACTTCTATTCCTATGTCATATTCTGACGGCGGTGGCTTATCACTCTGGGCTTCATCCTGAAAGGTATAAGAACACAATTTGGTTAACCTGCAATTTAATTAACTACTATATTAACCGCTATATAACAAAAGCAAAGTCAACTTAGAAATATACTTAGTTTAGTTGAAGTATATACACTGAAGTGACAAAAGTCATGGGATACCTCTTAATATCGTGTCGGCCCTCCTTTCGCCCGGCGAAGTGCAGCAACTCGACGTGGCATGGACTCAACAAGGCGTTGGAAGTCTTCTGCAGGAATATTGAGCCATGCTGTCTCGATAGACGTCCATAATTGTGAAAGCGTTGACGGTGCAGGATTTTGGGCACGAACAGACCTCTCGATGATGTCCCATAAATGCTCGATGGGATTCATGTCGGGCGATCTAGGTGGCCAGATTATTCGTTGGAATTGTCCAGAATGTTCTTCAAACCAATCGCGAACAGTTGTGGCCCGGTGACATGGCGCATTGTCATCCATAAAAATCCCATCGTTGTTTGGGTACATGAAGTCCATGAATGGCTGCAAGTGATCTCCAAGTAGCTGAACATAAGCATTTCCAGTCAATGTTCGGTCCAGTCGCACCAGAGGACCAAGTTCATGCCATGAAAAAACAGCCCACACCATTACGGAGCCACCACCAGCTTGAACAGTGCCTTGCTGACAGTTTGGGTCCATGGCTTCGTGGGGTCTGCGCCACACTCGAACCCTACCATCAGCTCTTACCAACTGAAATCGTGACTCATCGGACCAGGCCACGGTTTTCCATTCATCTAGGGACCAACCGATATGCTCCCGTGCCCACGAGAGTCGCTGCAAGCGATGTCGTTCTGTCAGTAAAGGCACTCGAGTCGGTCTTCTGCTGGAATAGCCCAAGAAAGCCAAATTTCTCCGCACAGTTCTAACAGACAAGTCCCTTGTACGTCCCACATTGATTTCTGCGGTTATTTGACGCAGTGTTGCTTGTCTGTTAGAATTTAGAACTCTTTGCAGACGTCGCCGGTCTCGGCCGTTAAGTGCAGGCGGTCGACCACTGCGCTGTCCATGGTGGGATGTTATGCCTGAAATTTCATACTCTCGGCACACTCTTGACATAGTGGATCTGGGAATGTTGAATTTCCTAACGATTTCCGAAATGGCATGACCCATGCGTCTAGCTCCAACTAACATTCCGCGTTCAAAGTCTGTTAATTCCCGTCGTGCGGTCATCATCACGTCAAAACCTCTTCACATGAATAACTTGAACAGAAATGAAAGCTCTGCGAAAGCACTGCGCATTTATACCTGTTCTACGCGATGCTACTGCCATCTGAAAATTTGCATATTGCTATCCCATGACTTTCGTCACTTCAGTGTATATTTAGTTAATTTACTATATGTTTAAGTTTTAAACTAATTAGCATGAGAATAAAAAGAGTAAAAGTTTTATTTTTATTTAACACACCAGTCATTAAGTCTCCGGTCTGACACATATATGGCAATTCTGTTGTCAGACCCATATGATTTCTGGATAATAGCCCCTTCTTTCAGTTAATAGCATCCTTTACGTATGATAGCATCCTTCAAAGACACATGTCAAAATTTCATGACATTCTAATTATTCATTTACAGGTTACAGTGGCTTTAGTGACCTCAGTTTTGCAACTTTCAAAACAATGGATGCAAAAGGATTTCGCTTGCTGATTAAACGTTGTTTTTTGATGGGGAAAAATACTGTTGAAGTCAAACAGTGTCGTGATAAGCATTATGGAGACTTTACACTAGTGAAATAAACTATTATTAACTGGTATGTTAAGTTTAAACGTGGTTGGACAAATACCGACGATTCTGAACGACCAAACCGGTAATCCTGGTCGCCCAAAATCGGAAAACATAAAAAAAAGTCCACAAAATAGTTTTGAAAGACTATAAAATGAAGTTGCGTCAGATAACTGATACCTTAAAGATATTAGAAGGTAATGTGTTTACAATTTTACACAAAATTTAGAGCATGCGAAGTGGAAGACTAAAAACACCAGACCAAAAACAACAACACGTCTAAGACTCATTACGCTGCTTGGAGTTGTTCAAGTAAGATAAAAAGAATTTCTTGCGTCGGTATGTGACAATGGAAGAAACATGGAACCAGAATCAAAAAGATTGTCATCTCAGTGGACAGCAGCCAGTGAAAGTCGTCCAAAGCTACCAAAAACTCAAAAGTCAGCTGGTAAGGCTATGGCATCCGTATTTTGGGACACGCACGGTATTTTGTTCATCGATTATATATACGACGACTGTTGATATTCTTGAGAAAGATAAAACTATCAATAGCGAATATTACATGGCATTATTGGATCGTTTGAGTGTAGAAATCAAGAAAATAAGGCCTTACATGCAAAAGAAAAAAGTGCTGTTTCACCAAGACAGTGTCCGGTGTCACAAGTGGATGAAAATGATAGTTTAATTGAATGAATTACGCTTCGAATTGCTTCCGCAACCACTGAACTCTCCAGATCTCACCCCAAGCGACTATTGACTTTTCGCAGACATCACAAAAATGCTCCAGGGAAAGAAATTTGTCTCAAATGAAGAAGTGATTGCCGAAACTGAGGCCCATTTTTGATAGCAAGGACAAATCTTTCTACAAAAAAGACATCGAAAATTACAATAGCGTTGGAAGGAATGCATTACTTTTAAAGAAGAGTATGTTGATGAATAAAGTCGAATTTATAAAAAAAAAATGTTTTTCTTAACTAGACCCGAGATTTATTGAGTAATTTATTGTTGTGAAAAAAAAGTGAGAAATTTTACAGAAATTTAATTAGTTAATCATAAATAAGTCTTATTAGAGAAAGGAGTCGAAAAAATTGTTAATATTTAAAACTTCGATTATTAAATTATGTATCTCCAATAACTATTATAAAAAATAATAGCATAACATATTTAAATTTCCTTTTCTTAATTTATAAAATGTTTTAAGCCGCTTAAAAATGTTCTTTTGACTTTTTTTTGTTTTGAAGTATTTTAATATAAAGACGTATTAATATTATTTCACAGACACTTTTTTTGTTGACCATATCATATATTCTTTTTTCTCATTAAAACTTTTTGAAACTGAATTTTTTCTCACCTGCAGACATCATTAAATCAATTTTATATTCTATATTTATTTAAAAAGTAAAAAAAAGGTAAAAAAAAGCATATCAGCATAAATTATTCTTTGATGCGCGTTTTCTTTTTCCCCCCCCCCTCTTAAAAAAAAAAAAAAACTATACTGAAAACAGATATGCCTCAAGTTTTTTGAAGATATAATAATTCTACTAATTTCTCACGCGCCAAAAAATTATAAAAAAATTTTTTTTTTAAAGAATAAAAATACCAAACTCATCAAATTCTCTTTAAAAATAGCGATTATCCAAAAATTCCTTTGATGTTTTTCGTAAATTTAAAGGTTTTTAATGAAACCCCAAATAATTTTGAAAATACAGACATTTTCTTATGCGCATAATGAAAGTAAAACCCGAAAATAATTTCCCTACGGTACTGCGTATTTGAGGGAATTTATAAGAAGAATATATTCCTTTTATTATTACGAACATATAGAATAATGCTTGAATTATAAGAACTTCATAAATAGTATGAAAAATTAAAAAAATACTCCTTGAATTGTTTCTATTGGGTTTATATCTTTTTTATTCTAATTTATAAAAACTGACGATGAATTAATTTTCTATAATTCTAGAACATAAAACAAAGCAAATAAAAAACAATTGGTACTAAAGTTATTCTTTATGTTATACACTGCGTAAAAAAAGTAGAAGGACACTTGATTTTGTAACAATAACCGAAAAATATTTTATTTTTACTAAAATTTTTTAATAGAGACATTTTACAAATATTTTAAAAATACAATTTTAACATCAGAATTATGATATTCAAACATAAAATATTAATGGCAACAAAAATAGTTTCTCTTTTTAGAAACTTTGTAAAAAAAGTAGAAGGACAGCATTATAATGAATGAAAAAATAGTGATTTTAATTAGGTGTGTTCTTCCCATTGGCCTTTATAACTTCAAATATTCTGTTTGGAAGTGAATTGTATAGAGATTGAACTTCTGTTTGACAAAAATTGTCCCACAAGACATTCAATGCTTCTCGAAGCTGAGTTAGCTAATCAAATTGCCTTCTATCAGCATAAACTCGACGAACTAGCATTGCCCAGATGTTTTCCACTATATTAAGGTCAGGAGTTTTGGTTGGCCATGGTAAAACATCCACATTATTTGTTAGGAACCAATTTTTGACTCCAGTCGCGGTGTGAATGAAAGCGCCGTCTTGCTGAAACTTCCACTCTTCACCCCCCAAGTCAGAGCCATAAGATAGAAGCTCGGAATTCATCACTTGAATGTAGTCTGTATGTTTTTGCCTACCATTTAAGAAAACCAGACTTGTTCTTCCTCCGTATCCAACAGCCAACCAAACCATTAAACTCCCTCCTCCCATTTGTCGTGTTGAATAGTATTCGTCTTCATTCCCCAGACAATGCCAGTAGTGCTGATATCCGTCTGGACCGTCGAAGTTAAATTTCTTTTCATCGGAAAATATCACAGAAGTCCATTCTGTAGTCCAGGACATGTGCTCTTAGCCCACACTAAACGGTTATCAATGTGAGCTTGTGTCCACTTAGGATGATGTTTCCGTTTTTTGAAAATGAATTTTTTAGATCTTTTAATATAATTGTAAACTTCTTTGTTTCGTCACATGATTACGTCCTGCTTGATTTCTTGCCTTTGAAACACTTCCTTTGCTCTTCTTAAGCACACGAACAGGTTTTCGTTCATCAGGTGGTGTTAACTTTTTCGGTCTACCAGTCTTCTTTTTCTTTCCATTTTTATAAGGATTTCTGATAAAGTTTGAAACTGTATTGGGGCTCACCTGCAACAATCGAGCAAACTCTCTGACACCTTTACCATCATTTTGACATGCGGAAATTTGGCCTTTTTGAAAATCGTTCAAAGGTATTCCTTTAGGCATTTCTGAGAACGGAGAAACAGCGTAACTTTTAAATAAATTAGATTTTTTTGACCGAAAAGGATAAAACAAAGTACAAAATCACTATTTAACTAAAGAACAACTCACTAAATTAAATATATTAGCAAGTGTCCTTCTACTTTTTTTACGCACCGGAAATTATATCTACTAATTTTATTATTAATATTAATAGTAGATGTTTAATTTTTGCCTAAAATGAAAAAAAGGGTCATTAAACTAAATCTGCATAAATATCTGGTAGTTAGGAGAAAATAAGAGATATTAATTGGCAAAAAAACACTGTCCTTCTACTTTTTTTACGCAGTGTATAACATGCTTTTTATTGTATTTATAATTATTATATTATTTTTGGGACTGATGGCAGAGTGATTAGAGCCATGGTGCTGGGTGTCACAAGTTTTTGGTTCGAGTCCTGGCGAGCGCATGGATATTTGTAGTGGTTCTTAATATAATTTAAAGAGTAGTTTCCGGTCTAATATAACTGTAGAGCGTTGGGCTGAACCCTACCCCGTAAGAAGAAAAACATCTCCTATCTTGAAATCTGCCAGCAGAAAGGTGTCCTTGGCCCACCATGGGGCTGTTGCACCACCGATGATGTAGGATTGTCAGCCCAATGCTCTACAGTCGCATTGGACTGGGTCCAACGGTTTAAAGTGAATTCCAAACCATTACAAACATCTATGGTACCTCCGGGACTGAAAACCAGTGGCACTGAACAACAGAAATCTAGTCCCTCGGCCATCAGGCCCCAAATGTAAAAAAATTAATAAAAGCAAAGTCAACTTAGAAATACAGTTAGTTTAGTTGAAGTATATATATTTAGTTATTTTACTATTAGTTTAGTTCTAAAATAATTAGCAGGAGAGTGAAAAGAGTAAAATTTTTGTTTTTAATTTAACGAAAATAAAAATTGTAACATTTTGCAGAAAATTAATTAGTTAATCTTAAATGCCCATTATTTGAGAAAGGACTCGAAAAATGTGTTAATATTTAAAACTTTGATAATTAAATTACATATTTCCAGTAATTATCGTTTTATATAAAATATTTAAATTTCCTTTTCTAAATTTATAAAATGTTTTAAGCCGCTTAAAAATGTTCTTTTGACTTTTGCTGTTTTGAAGTACTTTAAAATTAAGAAGTTTTAATATTATTTCACCAACATTATTTTTTGTACAGCATATCATATACTCTTTTTAATCATTTAAAATTTTTCAAATTAATTTCTTTTTAATAAAAAAAAAGATAAAAAATTTCTTTCAAATCAACATAAATTACTTTTCGATACGCGTTTTCAAAAACCACAAAAATTATATGGAAAAAGATATGCTTCAAGTTTTTTTGAAGATATAATAATTCTACTAATTTCTCACGCACCAAAAAATTATGAAAAATCTTTTTTTTTTTTAAAGGAATAAAAATACCCAACTCATCAAATTCACTTTAAAAATCTTGGTTTTCCAAAACTTCTTTTGATGTTTCTCATAAATTTAACGGTTTTTAATGAAACCCTAGAGATTTTTGAAAATACAGAAATTTTTTTTTTGTAATAATGAAAGTAAAACCCGAAAATGATTTCCCTACGGTATGACGTATTTGAGGGAATTTAAAAGAAGGAAAGGGAATTTTTATAAAACATTACTTTGTATTTATTAAACTCATTTCTTTTATTATTACGAGCATATAGAATAATACTTGAATAATAAAAATGTACTTCATATATAAAGTGATAATTTGAAAAAATACTCATTGAATTGTTTCTATTGGGTTTATTTCTTTTTTATTCAAATTTATAAAAAATGACGATGAATTAATTTCCTATAATTCTAGAACATAAAACTAAGCAAATAAAAGACAATTAGTACTAAAATTATTTTTGTGTTTTATAAACTATTTTATATTATATTTATGAATATTTTATTAATCTAATAATAATGTAATAATGAAAGGAATAAAATTAATTCCTTAAAAATTAAATGAATAAAAAAAATTCTATCTTGAATGTTTCTTCGTTAGTTTTACAGAATTCATTTGGATTCTTATTTTATACATTGAAAGAACCTAATACCTTGTACACTCATGTCCATAAATTAAGGATAATTCAGAATCACACAGAAATTGAACTCTAAAATAAAAATTTCACCTGTAGAATTATCACACACATCTTGAAGAAGAATATGCAAATTACAGGAAACCACCAGATGGCGCGGATAGTACGTCACAATGACGAGAATGTAAGAGAGGGGTATATAAGGAATGGTGGCAAAGATGTAAAATTGTTCACAAGCGCTTTAAAAGTCTTTCAGTGCAATACCGCATAGTTATGGCACAAAGGAAGTATTTGGATGATTTTTTACGTGGAAGAATTATCGGACGACAGGAATGTGGACGTACACAGCTGGAAGTATCCGAGGAACTTGGAATCGCCCAGAGTGTCATCTCCAGGCTTTGGTAACGATTCCAAGATGATGGTAATGTGAGTAGATGTTACAGCACAGGTCGCCCCCGAGTTACAACGCCGAATGAGGACCGGTATTTAGCTGTTACTGCCAAAAGAAACAGACGGAGCACAGCATCAGACCGTCTCGTCAGCTCTCTTCAGCTACCGGTACGACAATTTCAAGGCAGACCGTGTACAGACACTTAGGACACATTGGTCTATATGCTCGTAGGCCTGTCAAATGTGTTCCACTTACCGCAACTCACTGTCGCCTGCGATTAACCTGGGGTAGAGAGCATGCATTGTGGACACCGCAACAGTGGTCTGGTGTTATGTTTTCCGACGAGTCTAGGTTTAGTTTGCAGTCTGATTCTCGCCGGACTTTCATATGGAGAGCGCCAGGTACCCGTTACCACCAAGAGGACACCATTGAACGACACCGTTACGGTGGTGCAGGATGGCTCGTTTGGGGTGGAATTATTCTTGGTTGCAGAACTGACCTGCATGTTCAGAGTGTAACGATGACGGGCCACATCTATCAGGATCTCATTCTGGAACAACATGTACGTTTGTTTCGGGGCGCCATGGGTGCTGAATTTCTGTTTATGGATGACAACGCCCGTCCTCACCGTGCAAACATTGTAGACGAATGCCTTCAATTGGAGGATATCACCCGTATGGATTGGCCAGCATACTCACCGGACTTGAATCCAATAGAGCATGCGTGGGATATGCTTGACGGACGAATTACAGCCCGTCAATCCCCTCCCACCTGTCAACCGGAACTTCGGAGGGCATTGCTTGATGAGTGGCGTAATATTCCCCAAGATTAGATTGATAATTTGATACTCAGCATGCCTAGGCGTTGTAAGGCCTGTATTGCATCGTCCGGGAGACATACTCCATATTAACCATCATACTAACCATGCTATACTGTTTTTTGTAAATAGGTTCTTTTTTGAAATTTGCTCCAGGGAGTAAAATCGCAATTTTTATTAATTATGTCAAACATATAGCATTTTTTTTGCTCTTTACCTTTTGTTTAATAAATAGACTTTACAAATAAGTCAAATTTGTTTTGCTGCTGTCTCTTTCTTTGCCTGAACTTCATTATCCTTACTTTATGGACATGAGTGTATTTAACTTATTAAATAATTTTGACTCAAAGGTTTTCGAATACCAGGCACTTTAATCCAAGTCATTCGTCATTATATTATATTTTAAGATGTAGCAGATTCAGCGTTATCCAAGGTGCACAACGAAACGTAGGCTGCTACAATAAATACAAATTTTACCAAGTTTAAACGAGTTTTTATAGGTAGGGCGACAGGGATTTGACATTCACCTCCTATCCTACTTGAGAAAAAACGATGAAACATCCAGCTTTCAGATTTATTTCTCCTATCTATCCTATCCCCTTTGGTACCACAGGTTTCAGGTTCGAATCCTGGCGGTGATATGGATGTTTGTTAGTAATTCGGAATCCACGTTTAACAGTAGATCCCGGTCTAATTTGTCTAAAGTGTGCAAACAATGACAGTATAGTGACAACAAGAATGATTGTCCACATGATGAGATCTATTTCTTATATTGTAGATCAGGGGTCTCTAAACTACGGCCCGCGGGCCAAATCCGGCCCGCCAGTGTCATCAATCCGGCCCTCGACCGCGAATAGCATATTGTTGCCATAATAAGTTGGATGAAAAACACAGAATGATAATAACTCGATTTTATTTACTTGCTAGGTATAGCTTAATGGCAAGCATAATACGCAGAAAATTTAGCTTAAGCATAACATCTAACAAATAATTGAAATGAATCCCACTAACATTATAAACTTGTGAACATCCCGCGGTTACTCTCGGTAGTTATGTTGGGGTAAAGAGTATCGCATATGTATGTATATCGATGTTTGAAATGTATATATCCTGAATCAAACATATGATTTTTATCCTGAAAATCCCTCAGGAACGGAAAAGGTAAATTAACGCGAATGAAATCGTGGGGTATCCACTTGTAAAAAAATACTAATGAGGTTTATGCAATTGTAATTTTTCACTGACAATAGGGATCAATTTTACTTGTACCAATTATTAAAAGAGATTTAAGATGCTCATCGGTTAACTTAGATCTGTAAGCATTCTTTGTGTACTTCTTTTTGGAGAATGAAGCGAATTTAGCAAGCGTATGCTTGCTCAGAGCGCGTACTCGGCGGCTAGTCTAGAAATTACAGATAATGGCAGAAAAATTAAAACGATTTTAGCCCTAGGTACTTACTGGAGTAAAAAGTATGGCCCGAAGGCTGAAAAGTTTGGAGACCCCTGTTGTAGATGATCGATTTATGAAAAAAAAACTGATATTTCGTAATGCTACGGCATTATTAGAATGGCTTGATGAAGCAGCTAGGATATTAAGTTTTTAGATGTGTTTTGCATTTACATAGAGTATAGAAGAAAAGCAAAATTTCAACAAGTCTACTTAGATATTGATGCGAAACCATTTAACACAATTGATATTGTGTCTGGGCATTTCTATCAGCAGTGACTGTAACGCACGACGTTAGCGGAATCGAACAAGAATTCTTCTGCACGATAGCTTCACTGTTTTAAAAAATAAACTTTGTTAGCTTAAGTATAGAATGCCCGACTCGTGTCTCAGTGGTAAAGTGAACCGGTGGTGAGCATTAGAGATGAGATGATTCAATACGCTGTCAAGTTTGTTGCAGACAATGTTTCAAAAACGAAGAGACTCGATGGCTTTTGTGATGTTCAGCCTTTTGCCTCGTGAGTCGGATTAACTGGTGGGAGTTTTTGAGGTTTACTCCCATACTATACGTAAAGGCCGGGTAGTTCCCCCTAAAAGTCCTCCTGGAAAGCATTGCCCTTCTTCTTCACCCACTCGAAGCCAAATCAAACTGGCTGCATTGTTGTAGGCACTGTTTCAAAAAAGAGGAGAATCGATGGTATTTGTGATGTTCAGAATTGCCTCGCTAGTCAGACTATATGGTGGGAGTTTTGGGGTTTTCTCCTTACGATACGCAAATGCGGGTTACTTCCCCTAAAAGTCTTCCCGGAAGGCACTTTTCTCCTTCTTCAACGATTCGGAGCCAAGTCTGATTTCTAAATACGAATGCCCCATTACAACAAAAGCTGCCCCTTTTTCCTCCATAAATGGATAAATTACTAATGGGATGTCCATCTATCGCTGCCCACTGACATTGAAGATTAGTCAAAACAACAACAACAAGAAGAACTTTAAATCTGTCATTTGCATTATAAATTTCATTCCAAAATATACTTTTTTATGATATTTTTTTTTTAACAAAAGTATAGTATTAAATATCATCTTCAGCTAGAAACCACCTCAGTGCGCTGTTCTTATTCTCCGAATCTTTTCTTAAGATCGTCCAGGTGAGTTAGTAACACTTTCCATGAATTATTCCACTGAACGGATAACCAGAAAGAGGAGTCTTGCGAACGATTCAGCGGCACGCGATCCGTGCATATCTCTACCCCAAAGTGTCATTTTAAGGACACATCGCAACACTGCCCGTCCCGGAATGGTTATAAAAATAACTCTCGGTTTTGATTTAAGTGGACGCAGAGGTCTGGCTTTTCGAGTCTGCCGCAGTCGTAAAAAAGGATTTCTTATTCCGGGATGTTAAGAGATCCGGTAGCCAAAATGCGGCATAAATAACACGGCTCTCTGGAAGTGGTGTGTAATATTCCGCCAGAGATAGCGCCCCTGTTTATGGGTTATTTGAAAACCAAATTTCTGGTATTGCTGGTCCTTGCCCCTTCTAAATAATGCCATTGCAGATTTATAGGATTTGTTTAGAAAATAAATCAAAGATTAGTACGAAATGGTACTAATCGAAATGTAAGAAATGGTCAAAATGCTTCCAATATAGGCGATTGGTTTATGTGAGTGTTTTGTTGCGTGGATTTTCTGTTACCTTAATCGTAAATAGTCGTTATTATGTAACTGTCAGATATTCATATGTTTCTATTTTTTAGTCTTATATAGGTCTTGATATAAGTCCTTATATATCAGTATTTCGATTCCTTTCAGAGTTGATGCATCTTAATTTTGCCTTTTGAGTAGTAATGGATTTGAATAATAAAAGTAAATAATGCGAAAAATATGTTTTTGTTATAACGATACGAATTTTTATTTACTTCTATGTTAAACACCTGTTGTTTTTCTCACGACTAATCGTCAGTGTTCTGCAGCGTAGGACGGACATCCCATGAGTACTCTATTCATGGATAGAGATAAAGTTTTATTGTGATGGAGAATCTGAAGGTGGACGTTTGGCCTCGCTCCCAGTCGCTGAAGAAGGATCTAACTGCCTTCCGGAAGGACCTTTAGGGGGGGGAACTACCTCACATTTGCGTATCACATGGGAGAAAACTCGGAAAACTCCCACCAAATAGTCCTACTGACGAGCCAAGAGGAATATTACAAATGCCATTGAGTTTGCTCGTTTTTCTAACAGTGTCTATAACGATACTGACAGCGGATTGAATCTCAGCACTATTGCTTACCAGAGAAGCACATTACAATTGAAACACGAGTCGGACATGTTAATATATGAGTAAAGATACAGATATTTTCCTTTTTTTTCCAGCTGCCGTATATATCAACTTATTTCTATGAGTTCAAACATCACGACTTAAAGTAACTTCATATTCTATTTTTCCTCAATAACAACGGGAAATAAAAGAATATTAAATAATCTTTAACTTTAAAGTACTGCACTATCTTAATTTAGTAATTTTTAATACCATATCTCATATCTGGAAACCAGCATCATCACAGGAGCCCTTCAAAATTTTTTTTATCCATTTCGAATTGAGAAAATTAGATAGAACAAAATAATTGTAAGAAAATATCATGCCATATAATTTTTTTTACAAATGTATCGTCAATCGGGCTACCTGGGAGGGGGGGGGGGGGCCAGGGTGCTCTCATACGATACCTAAATTCAGGATAGTTTCCCCTACAAGTTTACCCGGTAGGCACTTCCTTCCTTCGTCAGCTACTCGGTGCCAAGTCAGACCTTTACCTACTGGTGTTCCATCACTACAGAAGCTGCCCCCTTTCCCTCCATACATGAGTAGACTGCTCATGGGATATTCATCTATGGCTACCGAACACCGAGGATTAGTGAAAACATCAAGAATAATAGCAAGAATAACTTTGTTGTTAAACTATTCTTTAAATCTCTCATTCGCATAAATTTTGTTTGAAAATGTACACTTTATGACATTTCAATTCTTTTTATCACAACTATAGTAATAAACATCATCATCAGCTAAAAACCCACCTCAGTGCGCTGTTCTTATTCTCCGAATCTTTTCTTAAGTTAGTAACACAATCCGCGAATCATTCCACTGAACGGATAACCAGAAAGAGGAGTCTCGCGAACGATTCAGTGGCACGCGATCCGTGCATATCTCTTCACAAAAGTGTCATTTTAAGGGCATCTCGCAACACTGCCTGTCCCGGAATGGTTATAAAAACAACTCTCGGTTTTGATTTAAGTGGACGCAGAGGTCTGGCTTTTCGAGTCTGCCGCAGTCGTAAAAAAGGATTTCTTATTCCGGGATGTTAAGAGATCCGGGTTCCGAAATGCGGCATAAATAACACGGCTCTCTGGAAGTGGCGTGTCGTATTCCGGCAGAGATAGCTAGCCTATTTATGGGTTATTTGAAAACCAAATCTCCGGTAGTGCATATCCTTGCCATCTCTAAATAATGCCATTGTAGATGTATAGGATTTGTTTAGAAAATAAATCAAAGATTAGCTCGAAATGGTAAAGAAATGGGATTGTTTTTTAAAAATAAATGGTTTGGTGTTACTTCTGGTGTTTGTTTTATGTGGGTGTTTTATTATGTGGTTTTTATGTTATCTTAATCGTAAATAGTCATTTTGTCATTGTCATATATTCATCGTAATCGTACTCATGTCACTGTCATTTATTTATCTGTTTCTATCTCATATGTGTTTTGAGATATGATTTTGTATACCAGGATTTTATACTTCTTAGTTTTGCCTCTTGGGTATTAATATATTTTAATAATAAAAGTAAATTATACGGAATACATGTGAAATATTTTTTCTAAAACTAAGAATTTGTATTTACTTCTATCATAACATTTGTTGTTTGTGACTAAACCCTAGTATCCGGCAGCGTGGACGGATAACCCATGAGAAGTCAGTCTACTCATGGATGGATAAAGAGGAAGCAGCTTCTGTTGTAATGGAGTACCCAACGGTAGAATTCTGACTTTGTTTTGTGTTATTGAAGGATGGCAGTCTCTTTCGGGACGACTTTTAGGATGGAGAGAAGGCGCAATGGATGGAGGGAAGGGGGCAGCTACTGTTGTGATGGAGCACCCATAAGTAGAAATCTGACATGGCACCGAGTCGTTGAAGAAGGAGAGCAGGCTTCCCTGGAGGAATTTTGGAGAAAATAACCAGCATTTGCATATCGTATGGGAAAAAAAGCGAGAAAACCACCAGATAGTCTGATTAACAAAGCAAAGTGTTGAACATCAAAAACGCTATCGAGTTCCCTTCGATTTTAAAACAGTGTCTACAACAATGAACCTCAGTCCTCATGCACACAAGCGCAAATGTGGGGTAGTTGCCCCTGAAGACAATGCCCTTCTTCTTCAGTTACTCGGAGCCAAGTCAGGCTTCTACTTACGGGTGCTCCATCCTAACAGAAGCTGCCGTCTTTCCCTCCTTTCATGGTCTATGATTAGATTACTCATGTGGTGTCCGTCGCGAGCTGCCGAACACTGAGGACAACTATAACAACAGCAAGAAAAACATTTCCGCTAAACTGTTCCTTAAATCTCTCAGTTGAATTATAAATTTCGTTTGAAAATATACCTTTTATGACATTTCAATTTTTTTACCAAAATATATAAATAAATATTATCTTCAGCTAAAACCCACCTCCGAGTGCTGTTCTTATTCTCCGAATCTTTTCTTAAGATCCGTCTAGGTAAGTTAGTAGCACTTTCCCTCGAATCATTTCACTGAACAAGAACCAGAAAAAGGAGTCTTGTGAACGATTCAGTGGCACGCGATCCGTGCATATCTCTTCCCCAAAGTGTCATTTTAAGGGCATCTCGCAACACTTCCCGTCCCGGAATAGGTATAAAAATAACTTTCTGTTTTGATTTAAGTGAATGCAAAGGTCTGGCGTTTCGAGACCACCGACTCTGGTGGTCTGCCGCAGTCGTAAAAAGGATTTTTTATTCCGGGAGGTTAAGAGATCCGGGACTAAAATCCGGCATAAATAACACGGCTTTCTGGAAGTGGCGTGTCGTATTCCGGCAGAGATAGCGACCCTATTTATGGGTTATTCGGTAACCAAATCTCTGATATTGCTTGTCCTTGCCCCTTCTAAATAATGCCATTGTAGATTTATAGGATTTGCTTAGAAAATAAATCAAAGATTAGTATAAGAAATGGTGAAGATATGGGATTGGTTTTTAAAAAGGAATACTATCGTGGTGCTTTCAAGATAGGTGTTTATGATAGTTTATATGGGTGTTTTATTGCATGGTTTTTATGTTACCTTTATAGTAAATAGTAGTAATTATGTCACTGTCAGATATTCATCTGTTTTTATTTTATTGTCTTATAAGAGTCTTGAGGTTTTTTTTATATATCCACTCATCACCGGCATAGATATTTAGTTTATAGTGTGTTGCTCTACGGTAATTTTTTGCACACTTTAGGCTAAACCTTAGACCGCGACCTACAGTTTAACGTGGATTCCGAACCATGAGTTCGAATCTGAAGCACCTGTGGTACCAAAGGCCAGAGAGTCAATCAATTAGCTATTAGGCTGCCATCGATATAGATATGAAAGCTTTCCTGATTGGAAATTGGGAACTCTTTGTTCGGAAATTCTCTTGAAAGTTCTCTTCTGTTCGGAAACTCTATGTTCCAATTCAATAATTGGTAAACGTACTTAAGAGCGATACTTTTTACATTTTGAAAATCACAAAAAGAGATAGAGGAATTCAGTGAGGTAAAATTTTGGCAAAAATGTATCCTAAATAACAAGGCTCTCTGAAAGCGGTGTGTCAAATTCCGGGAGAGATAGCGTGATTATTATGATATAATAGAGAGTTTTTGCATAACTTTTTTTTATTGTCCGATATTTTTATTCCTAGCGCGCATGCTCATAAGAAACAACTATTGCCTATTGCGCATGCTTATCTGTTATACTTCCCTATTGAGCTATTCCTATGAGCATGCGCGCTAGGAAGAAAAAAATATCGGATGATAAAAAAACGTTATGCAAAAGCTCTCTAATAATTACTATAGAATATTAACACATTTAAAATTTGTTTTTAAGGGAATATGGTAGTAATAAAAAAAATTTGTATATCAAAATGAATTTATTGTACCCATCATCGTTGAATCGTGCTGGCATATTTCTTGCTTAAGCAGACCTTTTGACATGTGACGTATATAAGCCACGAACAATTTACAGAATCTGACTCGTGGCAATGTGCACCGCTGGTGAACAATAGGGCAGAAGTTCAATCCCTGGCGACTTTTTTGTAGACACTATTTCAAAAAACGATTAGTCTCGATGGAGTTTGGGATATTCAACATCTTACCTCTTGAGTCGGAATACCTGGTGGGTGTTTTTCTGGATTTTTGCCATACGATACGCAAATTCGGGATAGTCCCTCATGAAAGTCCTCCCGTAAGACACTGCCCTCCTTCTTCAGTGTCACGGAGCAGAAGCAAGACTTCTGCCTACGGGTGCTCCATCACAACAGAAATTTCCTCCCTCTGCCCTCCTTCCATGAGTGATACGACAAGAAGAATTTACAGATAGGTTGAGTTGAGGACATTGACTTCCAGTTGGCTTTTTAGGAATAATTTTCACACATTTTAATGTTGTATGAGAGAAAACATAGAAAACTTCCCACCAACCAGCTATCGAAGCTATGTGCTTTCAGACACTAACACAAACGGCATGGAGTCTATTTGTTCCTGAAAGAAGTGACTTCAGCAAATTCTACAGCTCATCTTGCAAGCTAACTAGATTGGACATTTAATCGTGTGGACATGATTTGGACATCAAACGAAATCTATATTTTCTGAAGGCAAAAATTGAAAAAAATTGATCAAGATATATTTCTCTCTTTGGCACATTGTAATGTTGAAACTGTTATTTATAGATATTTCCCCAAAGTAAATATGGAATTCCTTTTCTTTTAACAGATTCAAAAAGGGGCAGCGGTATTCCTGCCTCCAGTTATTTACGTTTCTTCACCGCAAATGCGATTTATTCAAGTTCGGAAACGGAATTGCGTTTAGAATATTTTTTTTTTAATGTAATGTCTTTCGCGCTGTTTTTTTCAATAATATCTGAGATACCGCACTGGGATTTGTATGACAGACGAGGGAAATGGGATTTTCCTTGTTAAAATCTTTTTAAACTTCCGATTGTAGACCTTAAAATTTGTCCAGTCAGTCACTTTTTTTTGCAAATAGTATTTGATATAACATATTTAAATAATCTTAATTTATTATAGAATTATTTAAATTGACATTGTTTTGTTATTGATCAAATTTTATTTTAAATTAATTATTTAAATAAAAATAATTGTTTTGAGTATAAAATATGATGCTATTTATACAATTAAATTAATACAAGAAAATAATTTAGAGTAACTTAATTCAATTAGATTCCTTGAAATCCTTTTTTTAAAAAAATGAATCATGTTCTTATGCAGTGATACACAGATTGAAGTTGGAAAATGTCATTTATTTATACTTCTTCTTCATTGGCGCAACAGTCCCATGGTGGGTCAAGGTCGTCCGCCTACTGGCAGATTTCGAGACAGAAGATGTTTTCATTTTACGGTTGCCAGTCCTATGCACAACGATCTACAGTCTTATTATACGGAGACTTACTGTTTAAAATGAATTACGAACCACTACAAACATCCAGATTCCGACAAACTATAAACAACCTCTTCAAACATCCAAAGCACCACTAAAACTCCGCCGGGATTCGAACCCAAAACCTGTGGCACCGAAAGCAACAGCGCTAGCCACTCGAACATCAGATCCAAATTAATTATTTAATTAATATCTATTAAATTTTTAGACATCACAAAGAATACAATCTATCAACAATATCATTCTAAAATGGAACGCTTTGCATGCTTATCAATATTTTCATTCTGAAATCGAAGTGCTTTCTGTACTGACACTAGTACAACACCAGTGCTCATGTTCCAGTGCCATGTTCCAGAGTGCTCATGTTCCAGAAAGCAGGGCTTCAGCTACCGTGCACGGTAACTAGGTGCTAGGACATGATTTTATCATCAAACGAAATTATATTTTCTGATGGCAAAAATTGAAAAAAACTGCTTAAGATATATTTCTCTCTTTGGCACATTGTAGAGATGAATCTATTATTTATAGATATTTCCCCAAAGTAAATATGGAATTTATTCTTTTTGATTCTCCTTTTTTTTAACAGATTCAAAAAGAAGGCGAAAGTATTTCTGCCTCCAGTTATTTAAGTTTCTTCACCACAAATGCGATTCATTCAGGTTCAGAAACGGAAGTGCGTTTAGAAGTCTGGAATATTTTTTTAATGCAGTTTCTTTCGTGCTGTTTTTTTTCAATAATATCTGAGATACCGCACTGGGATTTGTGTGACAGACGTGGGAAATGGAATTTTCCTTGTTGAAATCTTTTTTAACCTTCGATTGTAGACTTTAAAATTTGTCTAGTCAGTCCCTTTTTTGCAAATAGTATTGGAGATAACATATTCAATCTTAAATTATAATTGACTTATTGAAATCCGTATTATTTTCTTATTGATATATATATATTTTTTTTATCTTAAACTACTTATTTAAATAAAAATAATTAATTTCTTAAAATATTATTTTTTAATTTTTTAAAATATTATTTTTAATTTTATTAATAATTATTTTTTATTTAAATAAAAATAATTTTGAGTTTAAAATCTAATGGTACTATTTTAATTAAATTCCTTAAAATCCTTTTTTTTTAAATTGAATTATGTCCTTATTCAGGAATACAAAGATAAGCAATCAGGCGATGCCTTTTTTTCAGATTTCTCATTGGCGGAATTTGATGGGAATTTCTCATGGAATTTGGTCTCATTTCTCATCAGCTCATTTTTCATTGGCGTACACAGCCCCATGATGGGCCAAGGACGTCTACCTACAGGCAGATTTCGAGACGGGAGAAGTTTTCTTTTTAAAAGGTACGGTTATCTTCGCTACGCTCTACAGATATATTAGAAAGGGATTTACGGTTTGGAGTGGATTTCGAAACTAAAAACATCCATGGTACTGTTGGGTCTCGAACCAGAAACCTGTGGGACCGAGCTCCCTTTTATATAGACTTCTTCTTCTTCATTGGCGCAACAACTCCATGGTGAGCCAAGGCCGTCTACCTACTGATAAATTTGGAGACAGGAGATGTTTTCTTGTTACAAGGTAGGGTTGTCAGTCCTACGCCCAACGATCTAAAGCCATATTAGACAGGAACTTATGGTTTAAAAGGGGAGTCCGAATCACTACAAGCATTCAGAGCACAGCCGGGACTTGAACTCGAAATCTGTGGCGCCGAGCGCCAGAGCTCTAATCATACGGCCATCAGGCTCTAAAAAGTATACGCCCAAACAAAATTCATCTAAGAGGGTCAAACACGGCGCTTTGACGGTATAAAAATATTGAAATATCAGCGTAATTTTAACAAATTTTGGGACACTTTATATTTATGATAAACGCCTATTACTTGTGACATGTATAACAGGAATAATCTTCTCCTTAAGCCAGTAATACATAGCACACATCTAATACACAAGAATTCATCAACTGAAAGAAAGAACTCTTTGAAATCTTCCATTGCGGTAAAAGGAAATATTTGCTCTGAAGCAGACGTTGTTTGAAGTCGAAAGAGATGGAAACAGGAATTGACGGAACGGAATTGACAAAGATGAAGAAAAAATATCATCCCGAATTCGAAACTGAAAGAGATCGACTGCAGTTCGATGTTCTAACCCGATTTATACAGCGAAAGCTGCTATTTCTAGACATTTTCTTACAGTAAAGAGTTTACAGAGCTTATTTATTTATCTTTTTTGGAACGCACGAGAATCTTAAAGAAGTAACGATTTTTCTGTCTTGAGATGTTTATTTTTTGCTCGTGACAATTTCATATCTTTTCATCAGAAATTGACTCTATTTGTAAATTTGCAATAAAGTTATCATGCATCATCTTTTTGATATTTCTTCCTGACTTCTGATATTCCTATGGTATAATTTATTCCCATTTTGTGTGACAAAAGTATGAAATATATTTCCTCGTCTTTGCTTAGTTTATGATCAATGATTTTTTGTTGACATTAAGTACTGGAGAATCATTATGTCCTCATAAAACTATATTGACAGTAAAAAAAAAAAAAGATATAATTTATAGGTATAAGCAGGTTTTTTGTACTAAAATTAAACTTTAGCTTATAAGTTAATTACATGCTTAATTTAATTAGGTTATAAACTAAGTACTTGATTAATTTAATTAGGTTATAAGGTATTTAATTGATACATTCTTTTTGAAATTAGCAGATTTGGTTTGTCGTTTCACGGTCATATTTTTGCACATACTATGTTAACTAGACAGCGACCTACAGTTTAATGTGGATTACAAATCTGTCATGTATTAAAATACGTTTTAAAAAACCTTTTAAAAAACATATATTTTTTCTTTTTTTAAGCCACGAATGCATAGCGTTGTTGTTCCAACAGAACTTTGTACATTTCTTTCAGAAATAAAAGGCACACATTATTTACTTTAACGCAAACCTATCAACAAAAATCTAACACACAAGAATTCTTCAACCGAAAAGGAGAAAAGAGATCTTTTTGAGCTCTTCCATGGTGGTAAGAGGAAATATTTGTTCTTGAGCAGCCCGCTGTTGGACGTCAGAATAAAAATGGAAACAGACGGAACTGACAAAGAAGAAGAGAAAAAAGCCTCCTCTGAGTCGATGTATGCTGCAGGAGCCGCTGTTTGCGGGCATTTTTCCTACGGTAAAGACTTTACGAATCTTATTTATTTTTCTTTTTTGGAACGAACGAGATTCGAAAAACGGGCAGTGATTTTTCGTGCCTTAGGCTATTTATTTCCACTGGTGGCAAATTCGTATCATTCCGTTTGAAGTGGAACTACGTTTCGAAATGTGCAGTAAACTTTTCATGCTATAGGTTTCCACCTTTAAATTCATGATATTTCAAAGGAGTTTTGAAGTGCCTTTTGTGTATGGGATGTGCGAAAAATAATTTCAATTTTCGATTAACTGATGCAAATCAAATATAGGACTTAATTATAAATTGAAAGATACGAAATTAATATTGATATACTATCTTTATCAGGAAATAATGGGTTAGATGTTTTTGTAAAAATTAAAATTATTTTGCGAGAAATACGTATCTTTTAAACTTATCATCATCATCATCATCAATACGCAACCGCCTCATGGTAGGCCAAAGCCGTCAGCCTACTGGCAGATGTCGAGACAAGAGTTATATAGTTTAGAGTTTTTAAGAGACGTTTTTTTTACTGGTCTGGGTATTCAGCCCTATTCCCAACTCTCTACAGTCATATTAGAACGAAACGGTTTAGAGTAGATTTCAAACTACTACAACAAACATCCATGGCATAGCCGGGAATTGAGCCCGAAGGCTGTGTCACTGAGCTCCAGACATTCGGCCATTATTTCCACACTATACTTACGTTAAGTTAATAAAAGTTATAGCATTGAAGAATTTTAACTACACGTTACAATAATAATAAAAGTATTTTTTATAAAGAAAAATATTTATTAGTTTAAAAAAATATTTAAAAAAAAACAGCGGATATTGATTTAGAAAGATTTTATGCATAAAATTACTAAAATGTATCAAATTTAATAATTGGGGAAAAAAAAAACTTTTCAAATAACATAAGATCTCTTTTTAAGTTAGTAATGCATAGCATTGCTGTTAAAACGTAACTTCCCTCTTTCTTTCAGAAATAAATGGCACACATTATTTGCTTTAACGCAAACATATCAACAAAAATCTAATACACAAGAATTCTCCAACAGAAAAAAAATGAACTCTTTGAGCTCTTCCATTGTGGTAGAAGGAAATATTTGTTTTTGAGCAGCCCGCTGTTGGACGTCGGAAAGAAATGGAAACAGACAAAACTGACAAAGCAGAGGAAAAAAGTACCCACCCAAAGACGAAAACGATAGAGATCGACTGCAGTGTGTGCTCTTCTCTTCTGACTCGATTCATGTTGCCGAAACCGCTGTTTACGGGTATTTTTCCGATGGTAAAGAGTTTACGGGTCTTATTTATTTTTCCTTTTTGGAAGGAACGAGATTCGAAAAGGGGCAGCGATCTAGCCTGCCTTCGGCTATTTATTTTTGCTGGTGGCAAATTCGTATCGTTTCGTTTGAAATGGAACTACGTTTCGAAATTTGCAATAAATCTTTCATTCTCTGGGTTTCGTCCTTTAAATTTCTGATATTCCTATGCAGTATTGAAATGCTTCTTTGTGTGTGGGATGTGCGAAAAAGAATATGAATATTTGCTTAACTGGTGCAAATCAAATATAGGACTTAATTATAAATTGATGGATGCGAAATTAATATAGATATGCTTTCTCTATCAGGAAATAATGCGTTACATATTGTTGTAAAAATTAAATTGTTTTGTGAAAATGTGTCTTTTAAATTCATCATCATCATTGGAGAAACAGCCCCATGGTGGGCCAACGTCGTCTGGCTACCGGCAGATGTCAAGACAAGAGTTTTATAGTTTAGAGTTTAAAGTTTTTAAGATACTTTTTTTTACAGGGTTGGATTGTCATCCCTATGCTCAACTCTCTACAGTCATATTAGACGGATACCTACGGTTTAGAGTGAAATCTGAACCACTACAAACATCCATGTCAACGCCTGGACGTCAATCCGAAATCTGTGGTACCGAGCGCCAGACAATCGGCCAATAGTCCCCGACTATAATTACGTTAAGATAGTACAATTTTTTCATCTTGAAAAAATTTAACTGCGCATTACAATAATAATAATAATAAAAGTATTTTTTCAGAAACAAAAAATATTTATTATTTTTAAAGAATATTTTTTAAAAGACAGCAAATATTGATTTAAAAAGATTTTATACATAAACTTATTAAAATTTATCAACTGAAAAAAAAAAAGAAAGTTATTACATTTTTGGTGTCAATATCTAAATTTATATTATATATTATTAATATACTTAAAAATATATTAATTATCTGTTTCATACAACTAAATATTTCTTTTAAAAACTTTTTAATACACATAAAAGATCTCGTTTTTTAAGCTAGTAATGCATAGCATTGTTGTTCCACCAGTACTTCGTACATGTCTTTCAGAAATAAATGGTACACATTATTTGCTTTGACGCAAACCTATCACCAAAAATCTAATACACAAGAATTCTACAACCAAAAATAAAAAAGAGCTCTTTGAGCTCTTCCATTGTGGTAGAAGGAACTATTTGTTCTTGAGCAGCCCGCTGTTCGATGCCGAAAAGAAATGGAAACGGACGGAACTGTCAGAGAAGAAGAGGAAAAAAGTACCTTCCCAGAGACGAAACTGAAAGAAATCGACTCTTCTTCTTTTCTTACTCTGTTTATGCTGCAAAAGCTGTTATTTACGGTCATTTTTCCTACGCTAAAGACTTGACGGATCTGATTTATTTATTTTTCCATTTTGGAGAGAACGAGATTCAAAAAGGACTAGTGATTTTTCCTGCCTGCGGCTATTTATTTCTGCTGGTGGCAAATTCGTATCGTTTCGTTTGAAATGGAATTAAGTTTCGAAATTTGCAATAAATGTTTCATGCTTTGGGTTTCGTCCTTTAAATTCCTGATATTCCTATTCAGTATTGAACTGCTTCTTTGTGTGTGGGATGTGCGAAAAAGAATATAAATATTTGCTAAACTGGTGCAAATCAAATATAGGACATAATTATAAATTGATGGATGCGAAATTAATATAGATATGCTTTCTTTATCAGGAAATAATGCGTTAGATATTGTTGTAAAAATTAAATTGTTTTATGAAAATGTGTCTTTTAAATTCATCATCATCATTGGAGAAACAGCCCCATGGTGGGCCAACGTCGTCTGGCTACCGGCAGATGTCGAGACAAGAGTTTTATAGTTTAGATTTTAAAGTTTTTAAGATACTTTTTTTATAGGGTTGGATTGTTATCCCTATGCCAAACTCTCTACAGTCATATTAGACGGATACCTACGGTTTAGAGTGAAATCTGAACCACTACAAACATCCATGTCCACGCCTGGACGTCAATCCGAAACCTGTAATACCGAGCATTAATGCATTCGGCCAATAGTCCCCGACTATAATTACGTTAAGATAGCAACTACGCATTACAATAATAATAATAATAAAAGTATTTTTTCAGAAACAAAAAATATTTATTATTTTTAAAGAATATTTTTTAAAAGACAGCAAATATTGATTTACAAAGATTTTATACATAAACTTATTAAAATTTATCAACTGAAAAAAAAAAGAAAATTATCACATTTTTGGTATCAATATCTAAATTTATATTATATATTATTAATATATTTAAAAATATATTAATTATCTGTTTCATACAACTAAATATTTCTTTTAAAAACTTTTTAATACACATAAAAGATCTCGTTTTTTAAGCTAGTAATGCATAGCATTGTTGTTCCACCAGTACTTCGTACATTTCTTTCAGAAATAGATGACACACATTATTTGCTTTGACGCAAACCTATCAACAAAAATCTAATACGCAAGAATTCTTCAACCGAAAAGAAAAGAACTCTTTCATTGTGGTAGAAGGAAATATTTGTTATTGAGCAGCCCGCTGTTGGACGTGGGAAAGAAACGGAAACAGACGGAACTGAGGAATAAGAAGAGGAAAAAAGTGCCATCCCAAAGACGAAATCGAAAGAGATCGACTGCAGCGTGTGCTCTTCTTCTCTTCTGGCTCGATGTATGCTAAAGGAGCCGCTATTTACGGGCATTTTTCCTACGCTAAAGAGTTTACGGATCTGATTTATTTTTCTTTTTGGAACGGAACGAGATTTAAAAAGGGGCTTTCCTGCCTTCGGTTATTTATTTCTGCCGGTGGCAAATTCGTATCATTCCGTTTGAAATGGAACTATGTTTCGAAATTTGCAATACATTTTTCATGCTTTGGGTTTTCTACCCTAGATTCTTGATATTCTAAAGCAGAAAAAAAGAGAAAAAGGATTTAAATCTTTTGCCTAACTGATGCACATCAAATATAGGACTCAATTATAAATTGGTGCATGTGAAATTAATATAGATATACTACCTTTATCAGGAAATAATGGGTTAGATTCTCTTGTAAAAGATAAATTATTTTGTGAGAAATACACGTGTTTTAAACTCATCAACATCATTGGCGCAACAGCCGCATGGTGGGATATGACCGTTTGCCTACTCAAGAGATGTTTTATTTTTAGAGGGTAAGGTTGTCAACCCTACGCCCAACGTTCTACAGTGATATGAGACCAAACCCAACGGTTTAAAGGGGATTCCGTACCACTACAAATATCCAAGGCAGTGCTGGAACTTGAATTCGAAGCCTGTGGCTCCGTACGCTAGACATTCGACCATCAGGCCCACATTATACTTACATTAAGGTAAAACAAGTTTTAATCTTGAAGAATTTTAACTACACATAATACATATAATAGAAATGCATTTTATAAAGAAAAAATAATTATTAGTTTGAAAGAATATTTATAAAAATTCCGCGAATATTTTTTTATAAGGATTTACACATATTAAAATTTATCAAATTAAAAAAAAATGAAGAAAAACCTTACCATTTATATTATATGGTATTAATACACTTAATAAAACATTTTAATTATCTGTTCTATATATTTAAATACTTTTTTTCAAAAACTTTTTAATAAACATAAAAAATAAAATCTCCTTTTTTAAGCCAGTAACGCATAGCATTGTTGTTCCAACAAAATTTCGCACATTTCTTTCAGAAATAAATGGCACACATTACTTGTTTTAACGCAAACATGCTAACAAAAATCTAATGCATAAGAATTCTTCAACAGAAAAAATAACTCTTTGAGCTCTTCCATGGTGCTAATAGGAAATATCTGTTCTTGAGCAGCCCGCTGTTTGACGTCAGAATAAAAACGGAAACAGACGGAACTGACAAAGAAGAAGAGGGAAAAAGTACCCTCCTGAAGACGAAACAGAAAGAGATCGACTGCAGCGTGTGCTCTTCTTCTCTTCTTACCCGATTAATGCTGCAGGAGCAGCTATTTGCGGGCATTTTTTCCTACGCTAAAGAGTTTTCGGAGCTTATTTATTTTTCCTTTTTGGAGAGAACGAGATTCAAAAAGGGGCAGCGATTTTTTCTGCCTTCGGCTATTTATTTCTGCCGGTGGCAAATTCGTATCATTCCGTTTGAAATGGAACTATGTTTCGAAATTTGCAATAAATTTTTCATGCTTTGGGTTTTCTATCCGTAAATTCCTGATATTCCTATGCAGTGTGGGATGTACGAAAAAGGATTTCAGTGTTTGCTTAACTGATGAAAATCAAATATAGGACTTAATTATAAATTGATGTATGCCAAACTAATATAGACATGGTACCTTTGTCAGGAAATAGTGGGTTAGATGTTGTTCTAAAAGCTAAATTATTGGGGGAGAAACGCATGCCTTTTAAATTCATCATCTTCATTGGCGCAACAACCCCATGGTGGACCAAGGCCGTTTGCCTACTGGCAGATGTTGAGACAAGTGTTTTATAGTTTTTAAGAGACTTTTTTTGCAGGGTAGGGTCGTCAGCCCTACGCCCAACTCTATACAGTCATATTAGACCCATACCTACAGTTTAGGGTGGATTCCGAACCACTACAAACATCCACGGTACCGCTCGAAGCCTGTGATACCGAGCGGCAGACATTCGGCCATCAGTCTCACACTATTCTTACTCTAAATTAATACAGGTTAAAATCTTGAAAAAATTTAACTACACATTATAATAATAGTAAAAGTACCTTTCTTTACAATTAAATGAATATTTATTAATTTTAAAGAATATTTAAAAAAAAATAATGAATTGTAATTTACAGAGATTTTATACATCAAATTATTAAAACTTATTAAATGTTAAAAAAAAATGAAAAAAAAAAAAACTTATTAAATGTTTGCTATTAATACCTACCATTTATATTATATATTTTAAATATAACTAATAAAGATATTAATTATTTGTTTAATATATTTGAATAAGTTTTAAACTACTTTTCAATAAACAATGCTATGTAAATAAATATTAAAAAAATCTCCTTTTTTTAAGCCAGTAATGAACAGCATTGTTGTTCCAACACTACTTTGCACATTTCTTTCACAAATAAATGGCACACATTATATACTTTAACACAAACCTATTAACACAAATCTAATACACAAGAATTCTTGAACCGAAAAAATTAACTCTTTGAGCACTTCCATTGTGAAATATTTGTTCTATAGAAATTATATAGAAGGAAATATTTGTTCTTGAGCAGCCCGCTGTTGGACGTCGAAAAGAAACGGAAACAGACGGAACTGACAAAGAAGAAGAGGAAAAAAGTACCCTCCCAGAGACGAAAAGGAAAGAGATCGACTGCAGCGTGTGCTCTTCTTCTTTTCTGACTCGACTTATGCTGCAGAAGCCGCTGTTTACGGACATTTTTCTTACGCTAAAGTGTTTACGGATCTTATTTATTTTTCTTTTTGGTACGAACGAGATTCAAATAGAGGGCAGCGATTTCTCCTGCCTTCGGCTATTTGTTTCTGCTGGTGGCAAAATCGTATCGTTCCGTTTGAAATGGAACGACGTTTCGAAATTTGCAATACATTTTTCATGCTTCGGGTTTTCTTCCCTATAGTCCTGATATTCCTATTCAGTATTGAACTGCTTTTTGTGTGTAGGATATGCGAAAAAAGTTTTAATTTTTGCTTAAATGCAAATCAAATATTGGACTTAATTATAATTTGAAGGGTATGAAATTAATATAGATATGCTATCTTTAACAGGAATTAATGCTTTAGACTTTGTTGTAAAAGTTAAATTGTTTTGTAAGAATGTGTCATACGTTTAAACGCCTAATCATTATTGGTGTAACAGCCCCATGGTGGCAAAAGGCCTTCTGCCCACTGGCAAATTTTGAGACGAGATATGTTTTGTTTTTATAGAGTAGGTTTGTCAGTCCTATGCTCTACAGTCATATTAGACCTGAACCACCGATTTAAAGCGGATTACGAACAACTACAAACATCCATGTCACCAACGAGAATCAAACCCGAAACCTGTTGCACCAAACATCTACGCATTGTTGTTGTAGTCCGCGTGATTACATTTGATCTGACTCTAGTTAGAACTTTTTACTTTCATCTGACAGAGTTTATTAACATTTCGATAAGTGATGCTTAAGGAGAATTTTCATTTTCTTATTTTAATAATCTTCTTCATCTTCATCCGCGCAACAGTTCGATGTTAGGGCAAGGCCGTCTGCTTACTGGCAGGTTCAGAAACATGAGATATTAGAGAGTTTTTACATACCGTACGTTAGTTACCGTAGGATGTCCGTTAGCTTTTTCTTCCTAGCGCGCATGCTCATAGGAAATTATGTTTCCTATGAGCATGCGCGCTAGGGAGAAAAAGCTAACGGACGTCCTACGGTAACTAACGTACGGTATGCAAAAACTCTCTATTTTCTTTTTACGGGGTAAGGCTATCTGCTTTATGTACAACGCTGTACAATCATATTAGGCAGGGACCTATTGTTTAAAGTGGATTCCGCACCATTACAAATATCCACGATAATACCAGGACCCGAAAAAAAAAGGCTCCGATCACCAGAGTGCTAGTCACTCGGTCATCAGGCCCATTTTATTAATATGACTGAGAATTTCAACTAACCATGTATACAAATGACGAAAAATGGATTATTTCTGATTTTTGTTTTGATAAATTGTTGGAATTAACATTAATCATTCTGAGTGATTGATGGGTATATTCATTTTTTCAATCTGAGATCATCTGCGTTTCTGGAATGATTCATACATCCTTCTTCTGATTTAGCATAGTTATATTTAAAAAAAAGACAGTATGATTTAATCGTTTTCTTTGTTGTTAACTCTTTAACAAGCAAAATCAGTGTTTTGGAATAGCATGAATCACTCTGGTTCTTAAGTGATATCTTAGTCTGGCAATTCTATCGCGACTTCATGTTGTTTTTCAAACATATGTCCTTCAAAATTTGAATGATTGGCGAGGCATTATTTATTGGTTACGGACGTTTACATTTACTTTGATTTATTTGTTTTATTTATACGGCCGCTTGCAATTGCTTTGCTTTATCTTTTTCTTTCACCTCACAGAGTTTATTAACATTTCGGCAACTGATGGTTAAGAAGAATTTTCATTTTTCTATTTTAGTAATCAGAATAGAGAATCTTGACTAAACCACGCACACTAATGGCGAAAGATGGATTGGATTATTTCTGATTTTTGCTTTGATAAATTGCTGGGATTAAAATGAATCATTCTGAGTGATTAATGGGGATATTCCATTTTTTCAAACTGAGATCATCGGCGTTTCTAGAATGATTCATTTATCTTTCTTCTGAATAAATATAGTTATATTTAAAAAATATAGTATATTTTTATATTTTTCTTTGTTGTTAATTCTTTAACGGATAAAATGAGTGTTTTGC
The DNA here is from genome assembly GCA_021605075.1 of Caerostris darwini. Classification (NCBI taxonomy): domain Eukaryota; kingdom Metazoa; phylum Arthropoda; class Arachnida; order Araneae; family Araneidae; genus Caerostris; species Caerostris darwini. Next base: position 267,073 of record BPLQ01005149.1, read on the forward strand.
AATAACTTGAATTGTTCTAGTGAGGAAAATTTTGTTCATTGGTGACAACGTTCATTGTTCTGCTAATTCTATCGCGATTTCTTGTGGTTTTACAGGCATGTTGTTGTTTCTTATCCCACTTGGCTGGCCAAGCCCACGAGCCCATACGTACTCATGAGACTCATTACAGACATATGTCCTTCAATACTTAAATGGCGAAGAACTGCATATTATTAATTGAATACGACAACTTGCATTTATTTCCTTTTTTTTTTTTTTTTTTTTTTTTGCTTTCAACTTACAGAGTTTATTAACATTTTGATAAATGATGCTTAAGAAGAATTTTCATTTTTCTATTTTAGTAAGGATTGAATTTTTTGACTAACCACACACACACTAATGGAGAAAGATGGATTGGATTATTTTTGATTTTTGTTCCATATTGCTTTTGATAAATTGCTGTGATTAAAATTAATCATCAAAGTGATTGATGGGGATATTCATTATTTCAATCTGTGATCATCGATGTTTCTAGAATGATTCATCTATCCTTCTTCTGATTCAATATAGCTGTATGTAAAAACAAAATAACATGTTTTAATATTTTTCTTTGTTGTTAACTCCTTAACGGAGAAAACGAGTGTTTTGAAATAGCTTAAATTATTCTAGTGAGAAAAAAATGAGTTCACTGGGGACATTATACGTCTCGTAAATCTATTGCGATTTCATTTTTTTTTACTGATATATGTCCGTCTATACTTAAATGATTGACGAGGAGTTGCGTATTATTTGTTGGTTATGACCGCTTGCATTTACTTTGCTTTATTTTTTGCTTTCACCTTACAGAGTTCATTAATATTTCGCTAAGTGATGCTTAAGAACAATTTTTAATTTTTCTACGTTAGTCATCAAACTGAGAATTTTAACTAACCACACACACTAATGGGGAAAGAGGGATTCGATTATTTCTGATTTTTGTTCCGATACTTTGTTGGAATTAAAATGAACTATTCTGAGTGATTGATGAAGATATTCATTTTTTCAATCTGAGATCATCGGAGTTTCTTGAATGATTCATCTATCCTTCTACTGATTGATTTTTTATATTTAAAAAAAGACAGTATGATTTAATATTTATCTTTGTTGTTAACTCTTTAACGGTTAAAATGAGTGTTTTGGAATAACTTGAATTATTCTAGTGCTGCAAAAATGAGTTCATTGGCGGCATATTACGTCTAGTAATTCTATCGCGATTTCATGTTGTTTTATAGACATATGACCTACAATACTTGAATGATCGGGGAAGAGTTGCGTATTATGTGTTGGTTAATTTATTTTGCTTTATTTATAAGACCGCTTGCATTTGCTTTGCTTTATTTTTCGCTTTCACCTCACAGTATTTATTAACATTTCGGTAACTGATGCATAAAAAGAATTTTTATTTTTCTAATTTAGTAATCAGACTGAGAATCTTGACTAAACCACGCACATTAATGGCGAAAGAGGGATAGGATTGTTTTTGATTTTTGTTTCTATAAATTGCTGGGATTAAAATGAATCATTCCGAATGATTGATGGGGATTTTTAATTTTTTAATCTGAGATCATCTGCGCTTCTAGAATGATTCATCTATCCTTCTGATTCAATATAGTTATATTAAAAAAAATAGTATGCTTTAATATTTTTCTTTGTTGTTAACTCTTTAAAGGAAAAAATGAGTGTTTCGGAAAAGCCTGAATTATTCTAGTGCAGAAATGGATTCATTGGCGGCACGTCTGGTAATTCTATCGCGATTTCATGTTGTTTTACAGACGTATGATCTTGGATACTTAAATGCTTGGCGAGGAACTTTGTATTATTTGTTGGTTACGACCGCTTGCATTTACTTTGCTTTATTTATATTATCGATTGCATTTGCTTTGCTTTATTTTTTGCTTCTACCTTACAGAGTTCATTAGCATTTCTATGACTAATGCTTAAGAATAATTTTCATTTTTTCTATTTTAGTAATCAAAGTGAGAATTTTAACTAACCACGCACGCTAATGGCGAAAGATGGATTGGATTCTTTCTGAATTATTTTTGAGAAATTGCTGATGTTTCAATCTATGATCATCAGCTTTTCTAGAATGATTCCTATATCTTTCTTCTGATTCAATATAGTTGTGTTTAAAAAATCAGTATGCTTTAATATTTTTCTTAGTTGTTAACTCCTTAAATGAGTGTTTCGGAAAGGCTTGAATTATTCTAGTGCAAAAAATGGGTATTTTACTAGCCACATTGAGTCGTGTGACAGTGAGGGGTACATTGACGACATTGAGCCGTGTAATTTGACAGTGAGGGATACATTGGCGACATTGTAAGTCTGGTAGTTCTATAGCGATTTCATGTTGTTTTACAGACATATGTCCTTCAAAATATAAATGATTGGAGAAGCTGTGTATTATTTGTTATACGACCATTTGCATTTATTTCGCATTATTTTCTTCTAAAACTAAGTCACAAAGAGAAGCCATTTTAAATGAAAAATGCGATATATCGTAATGTTATATCGAAAACTCTGAAAATGTAGCAAAGGAATATGGCTTTGATCTAATAATAATAGTAAGCAACCAGGAACTTTTAAATGTGGCACATATAAAGGGTATGGCTAACTTACACCGTAAAAAAATCCCTTTAAAAATTATTTAAATTTATAAATTTTTGAATTAATAAATGTAAACTTTTTACAACATTTGAAAACATTTTATATCATATATATATTATATCAATTAAAATAGTAACGATTAATAAAATAATCTTAAACATTTTAAGAAATAATGAATAATGTATGGCTACCCTTTTATTATGCAATATGGATAAAAATGACTTACAAATAGTTTAAGTAATACCATTGGCAGTTTATATAGCAGACTTAAAAATTATAAAGACGAAGACTTAAATACTTACTATAAAACAGATGATGGCATAAAAATAATTAGTATATTGTAATATTTATTTATATTGTTTTTTATGTTTAAAAAACATTTATGATAATTTTCATTAAAATTTACTTAATAAAAATTAATATGTTGTGATCTTTGATTTATTAAAGCAATTTATTATACTTAATCATTATTAATAATAGGAATGTCTATAGTAATGAAAAATTCGATGAATTTCTCTAAATACTTGATGAAATGAAATGAACAATCAATCCATTTAAATAAAAAATATAGTAATATATAAATATATAAATATTTGAACTCAATATCTTTAAGACATGCTTTTTCAATAAACAAGTTTTCCATAAACCTATGATTGCATGACCTAAATCCATCAACACTCATTAGAAGAACAAAAGATATCAAGATAATAATCTTCCAATGTCTCTCTTTAACATTGTGTCTACGCGTCGGACATAAAGAAAATCTATTAGCAAACCAATAGTATGAGGCATAGTTATGTTTCAACAACGAACTGAAATAGTTATCACAGTTCATCACAGTTCATCAGAATTCTTTCTTTTTATAACGAAACTAGAGACGAAATCTTAGTTCTTTTTATTATTTCAGATCGATTTTTTTCTCTCCTTTGAAATCTTGCTTTCAATAAGAAACTCTTTTAGGCAATTTTACCAAAGAATGTTAGGGAAAGAATTTCAGATAAGCCTTGATTATGGGATTCTAACAACTAACGATTCTTTAAGGTTTTTTTTTAAATATGTTGAAGAAGGTCTCGCCGACATGACGAGCGTCCTTATGGTCAATTGGCTAATGCTCTGACTTTTGATATCGTAGCCTCCAGGTTCGAATTCCGAAGGTGGCATGGATGTTTATTAGTGGCTTGAAATGTTTGTGTGTTTTCTAATATGCATACGAACATTATAGCGTTTATACATTTTTTTATTTACAAGTTTTTTAACCAGACAAACAAGTTCTAAGAAAGAGAAAAATACATATCTTACAAAAATATTACTTAATCCATATTTTTAACATTTAATATTTCAATTCAATTTTACAATGACAAATTCAAGATAGAATTGAAAATATAATTTTTAAGTAGAGCAAAATAACAACATAAACAATATTATTTTATATTTTCACAAAAAGTAAGTGCATAAAAATTATTAAATCCTATTAACCATTTAGCGGCCACAAAGTTTAGTAAAATTCTTTTTCCTGTTTTCCTTAAAGTGTCATCTGTGTTTTAAATTTTTTCAAAGAAATGTATATATTTCTTATATTCATATGAATAATATAGCTTTTATAGATATTATGTTTTAAATTTTAATAATTTTTTGACCAAAGAAACAAATTATTAGAAGCAGAAAAACACTTAAATTACAAAAATATTGGTTAATTATTATTTTTAATACTTTATTTCAATTTAATTTTACGAGGTTAGTAATGATTTCATTGACAAATTGAAGATTGAATTGCAAATATAGCTTTAACATTGCAAGAAGATAACAATACAAACAGAAATTTTTTACACTTTCACAAAAAGCAAGTAAGTAGAAATTACGAAATCATATTATGCCCGTCAAGGACCATAAGTTTGATATTCTTTCTTCGCCCATGTGTCTCTTAAAGTGTCAGGCATGATTTGGGTTTTTACTCTGACACAAACAGGGTGGTTCCTGTTTTTGATTTTTAAATTAGTTAATAGTAAAACTTAATATATTACAATTTAATCAAATAACTTACAATTGAAAAATCTTAAGTTGGGAAGGTGTTAAAAAATTAAAGGTTCTCCAATATCTCAAAATTTCTTTAAAAAAACAAAGCATGAAATTTTCTTGCTTTAAACACGTAAGAGAATTACCGTACGGAAAAAACTGCTAAATAAAATGCTGCTGCTAAATGGATTTAAGCAATTGGCTTTTAATAACTTTTCACATTTTGTTCTAACACGTACACGACTAAAATTTAACTAAATAACACCAATATTCAGTGTGAAACTACTTAAGATTGACCTAGTGGAAAAACTTCGATAAACAAGTGATTTCGGTGATGATTGTTACAGTTTGCAAATAAATGTTTCTGTCTACTAATGCAATGCATTCAGTAATTCTAATTACAGCTTTTCTAAGACATGCTATACTAAGGTTTTACTAAATAGTACAGACACTTCTTGTGAAAAGACCTAACTTTGACCTGGTGAAGAAACTTCGATAAACATGTGAATTGTGATGTTTGTTACAGTTTGTAAACCAATGCAACTGTTCACTAATCAAAAGCAATCCATAATTTAACAATTCTACAAAAAAAGCTAATTACAGCGTTTTTAAGACATAATATACTAAGGATTTACTAAATAGTACAAAGATTTCGCGTGAAAAGACTTAACTTTGACCTAGTGGAAACATTTCAATAAAAGAGTGAATTCAGTGATGATTGTGACAGTTTGCAAATAAATGTTTCTGTCTACTAATGCAATGCAGTCAGTAATTTAACAATTCCACAAAAAAAAAAAGCAAATTACAGTTTTTCCATGATATACTATACTAAGGTTTTACTAAATAGCACAAACACTTCGTGTGGAAAGACTTAAGTTTAATCTGGTGGTCAAACTTCAATAAACAAGTGAATTCAGTGAGGATTGTTACAGCTTCCTGTTTACCTTTTCTTTCTACTGTTGTAATGCAATCGGTAATTTAACAAATCTCCAAAAAAAGCAAATTATTACAGTTTTTCTAAGACATAATACTCTAAGATTTTACTAAATAGTGCAAATACTTTGTGTAAAGAGACCTATATTTGACCTGGTGCAAACATTTCAATAAAAAAGTGAATTCAGTGATGATTGTTACAATTTCCTATTTACTGTTTCTTTCTACTGTTGTAATGCAATCAGTAATTGAACAATTCTACCAAATATGCAAATTAAAGTTTTTCTAAGACATATTATACTACGGTTTTACTAAATAGTACAATGACTTCGTGTGAAAAGACCTAAGTTTGGCCTGGTGGAAAAATTTTAATGCAAAAATAAATTCAGTGATGATTCTTATAATTTACAAATAAATGCTTTTGTCAACTAATGCAATGAAGTCAGTAATTTAACTATTTTACAAAAAAAAAAAAAAAAAACAGTTTTTCTAAGACATACTATACTAAGGATTTAGTAAATAGTACAAAGACTTCATGTGAAACGATCTAATTTTTACCTTTTGGAAAAACTTCGATAAACAAATGAATTCAATGATAATTGTTACAGTTTCCTATTTACTGTTTCTTTCTACTTTTCAAGTGCAGTCAGTAATTGAATAACATTATAATATATGCAAATTACAATTTATTTTAAGACATACTATACTAAGGTTTTCCTAAATAGTACAAACATTTCATGTGGAAAGACCTAAGTTTGACCTGGTGGAAAAACTTCGATAAACAAATGAATAGAGTGAGGATTGTTACAGCTTCCTTCTACTGTTGCAATGCAATCTGAAATTTATCAATTCTGCAAAATATACAAGGAATGACAGGCAATAACCGATACATAGAACTATCAAAGCACCGGATAAATCATAAATAGACAGCTGCTTTTTTTCTTCAAGCATGTAAGTATCTATTGATCTATTATAGGAGATTTTCCATGACTCGTCACGCTTGAACTTCGTATATATTCCGGCACTATTGCTTCTTGACAAAACGGTGTTCAACTCTTTTTTACAACAAAATCGTTTGTTTACAGCAAAGGCCACAGGAAATTGTGCCAGATAGTCGTCAGATATTACTAAATTTGCTTTAAAGTGAGGATCACCATAAAAAAGGTCAAAATCCATTTGGGTCATTATTTCTGCTGCTCTATTAGATATATGAGCACCTGATGCCAAATCTTCACCTGTGTAATACCATTCCTGCTTTACAATGGCTTTTCCAAGATCACGCAAGTAATCCTCGTCAAGTCTTAGAAGGAATGACGCTAGATTTGTGCCTTCTAATAGATGACACTCGTGAGTACCTTTCTGTACTGCTCGTGAGAGTTGATGAAAATTCTTAATGGGTGCTTTCTGATGGGGCACAGTTAAAAAAGACAGTAAGCATGCTGAATATCCAGAAGTTATTACCAAAACAAAAGTGAGCCATAATACTATCATCAGTCTTAATTTGTGTGCATATACATTAAGAGTTAATGGTTGCCTTAATAAACTGGAATATAATTGCAAAATAAATTCTCCGTACGACTTCTTTAGACCAAACAAAAATATGAACAAAGCTGACATAAAAATAAGCACACCGATTAAACCCATCCAGGTCCATATATCAAAGGGACTGATATAAGCAAGTGTAGGCTCCATGCCAACCTTCTTTATAGCAAATAAGATTGTTTCAAAATCATAGTATGTGGTGAAGTCCATGTATTTCATTCTTGGTTCACTGATGGGAAGTGAAGCTATGGCGAAATCTATATCACCTTTGGACACCAGACCCATTAGACCAGTCCAGTTTCCATCAATCAAACGACCCCAGACTCTATCTTCAGGAATTTTAAGTTCATACTGGAAATTCAGTGCTTTCATAAGGGAATCCAACAAATGTCCTTCAATTCCAGAGATCTTCTCTTTCCCATTGGCATCCACGCTGATCTCAAAAGTGTATGGTATGGGTAAAACTCCAACAACGACTTTTTGCAACAATTCCATTTTGAGTACAATTCAATGAAATACAGTTCATTTAAATAATTGCAGTTCTGATGATTTGAAGTTATCTAAAATCTTGAGCAGATATTAATATGTCTTACAACTTGATGATCAATGACAAACTTTTGCAGTACACAGTTAGAAGTTTAGCGGTTTATCAACGTCATGTGACGTATTAATATTTTACATAGGATTGATATTATTTAGAAATGTATACATAATCACGTTTTTCAATAAGGTATTCGCTATTTTTAGCTTATTTCTTTATTCAACATAATTTCAATTATTTTTATTTCAATTTGTTAACTGTTTATCTTGATTAAATTCTACAGAATAAATAAATACGTAACTATTAAACGTTTTTTTTAGTAAATGTAGTGATAAGCTTAGGTTTATACACAATAAACTGTTTTCAAAAATGTTTTGTGATATTATTGGTGAAACTTCTGCATGTAACCAGAGTTTATGATTGAATCACTTGCTAATTTTCAAAAAAAACTATCAAATTATAAGGAAAAAGGAATTAAAATTTTTACTAATTGCAGTAATGGTGATTATGATGCATGATATCAGGATAGTATACAGCAATGTACTGTATCGTCAGTTATGTATAACCAAGGAAGTATCTCAATATTAGAAAGCAATTTTAATGGACAATTCGTATTGATAAAATATATTTTATGACCTTATTATACTATAATTTATACATTGTATAATGTTTTCAAAAGTATTTCTGCTATTAATATATTATTGGAGAAATTTCTGCTTGTAATCACAGTTTTTGTTTGAATCACTTGTTAATCTTCAAATAGATACCAAATTGTTAGGAAACAGAAATTAAAGATTTTACTAATGGCAGTAATTGTGATATGATGCATGATATCAGGATAGTATACAGCAATGTATCGTCTTTCGTTATGTATAACCAAGGAATTATCATAATATTAGAAAGTAATTATAACTAACAATTCATGCTGAAAAAACACATTTCCTAACCTTCACTTCACTTCAAATTCCTATGTCAGATAGCAGTTCTATTTTGATAAACTGTACAAACGTAGTTAAATTTAATATCACTTCCTAAAAAACACCTGTTTAAAAGTATATTTTTCACGATATTAATCATTCGAAAAATATAAAACGCACAATCAGAAGTAAATTTAATATATTAATCAAAATTTCATAAGTACTTTTGAATTCAGTAACTGTACATCTTAGGTAACAATTCGTTTAATGAATCTTGAAGATTAAATTTGTCTTTGTCTTGATATTATATGAAGCAATGATAAATAAGTTATTGCATTTAAAAAAGTACTTCTTTTGCCGGAAGCTTATATACGATATTGCAGAAAATATTATCTTCATTTCCATCTAAGCAATTTTACAGAACGTAACGTTACGTGTAACGTAAGTGGCTTTTAAATAGTTGCTTTAAAATATTTTTCAAATATTATCTAATTATTCTAAAAGAAATTAACCAAAAATATTTTTGGTAGACTTTTTGAAAATACGATGCTTTGTCATTACAAAGCATAAATATATTATGTATTTTATATGCAATATTTATATGGTAAATAGAGTTAACCAAAAAAGCTTGAAAAATTTCTTAAAATTCCCATTACAACACAATCTTATATTCGGCAAACATAAATATATATAACACAACATTTATAATTCCACAAAGTAAATAATTAAAGTTAACTAACTTCATAATTGATGCATAGAGTGTGGCCTGTGTTTTAGTTTTAAAGTTTTCAAAGTTAATCACAATATCTAGAAAAGAATAGATCCGTGGAAATTTCTAATTATTCACCTATTTTGGACGTCAAAAGCGAAACCGGTACTTTTTCCCCATTTTTTTTCATTTGAAGAGTAATTATAAAATATTAGAATGCATTGCATTCAAATATTCTTTTAAAAATACTTTGTTTAATAAAATCTTTTTAAACAGCACATTTCATTCAAATTTTTAATAAATTAAAAGTTTAGGAATTTTTAAATAGATAATTTTAAGATAAGATATAGATAATTTATAATATAATTTTTAAGATAAGAATAAAGATATTTTTTCCTTATAAAATTTATGAAAACCAAAAAATATTTTATTTGGCGGCAGATAACGCCAGGTCATATCTACTAGCATTAAATAAAACAAGAATGAGAGCAATGTATATTTTTCATTTAAGTAAAATACATTCTGAACAAAATTATTGTTGTTATAATTAGTTGATATTTTTTAACTCTTTTGATGCAGGATTCAAATTCAGCAATTTAACCCATGTTGATTCACGAGATGCAAGAGAAAACAAGTTTCGAGTTTATGAAATGATTCGTTCAGTTCATTTCGATTCAATTTGTTCGAGATTGGAGTCAGTCAGTCAGAGGTTGATATACGAGTAATAATAAATTTATCATTATCTTACTCATGGTAAGGGTGTTTAGCGCTCAGGCTAGTTTTCAAAATCGCATCCAGATTTTAATGGTAATGACGAATGTTTCTGTTTGCACACATAAAGCAAGTTTATGATACAGGATTCAAAATCAGCAATTTAATTCACGTTGATTCACGAAATGCAAGAGAAACACATGTTTCGAGTTAATGAAACGTTCCAGCTTGTTTAGTTCATTTCAATTCAAGCTATTTGAGACTCAGCGCAATCATTTTTGAATTTCGAATTCAGTTTTGAATTCCTAAAACGGTCCGTTTAGTTCATTCCGATTCAATTCAAGCTATTTGAGACTGGATGCAATAATTTCTGAATTTTGAACAATCGTCATTCAGTTTCGAATGCCTAAAATGGTTCGTTCAGTTCATTTTGATTCAATCGGTTCGAGACTGGGGACAGTCAGTTTCGAGTTCCTAAAACGGTTCGATTTGTTCAGTTCATTTTTATTCAATCTGTTCCAGACTGGAGACAGTCAGTTTTGAGATCCTAAAACGTTTCGGTTTGTTCAGTTCATTTCGATTCAATCGGTTCGTGACTGGAGACAGTCAGTTTCGAATTCCTAAAACAGTTAGGTTCGTTCAGTTCATTTCGATTCAATCGGTTCGTGACTGGGGACAATCGGTTTCGAGTTCCTATAACAGTTGGGTCCGTTCAGTTCATTTCAGTTTAAGCTGTTCGAGACTAAGTACAATAAGTTTATTTGTATTCGTCAGTTTAATATTATACGAATATGTTGTTCAGCTCTTTAGAGTTCAATTTGAGTCGTGGTACAAGAGCGTGATATTTCGAATATGCTTCTCGTATGAGTTGCAGTTGCAGAAGGCTTTATTGAAATTTAACGGGAAGAGGGAGTATTACTTATCAACAAACGCTGGGCTGTTTGGCAATATTTTTATAAAAAACAGTTTACAGTTACAGTTATTTTTACAGTTTAAAAGCATATTTTCCATGATTATTTGAAAAATGTAAGTGTAAAATTAGACCATAATTTAATACTTATCCATAAGTCAACAAGTACTTTTGAATTAACTACTTATAATTCCTGTGTAATAGTTCTTTAATGAAGCTTTAAATTAAATTTGTTTTTGGCTCTTATACTTCGATATTATATGAGGTAATGATAAATAAGTTATTCCTCTTCTTTCGTCATTGAAATATTGACTTCTTTTTTAGCACGTACTACATAGAATATGTTGCGAAAATGCTGTTTTTATTTCGATATAAACAATTTTACAAAATTCTCTGACATCATTTTCATTTAATATACCTGACATTTAAATAGTCGCTTTAAATTTTTTTTTCCAATTATTCTAAAAAGAAATAAAAAAGGAAAATATATTTACAACGCATACATATATTATATATTTACATTCAACACTTTTTATTTGAAATAGAGCGAACCAATATACAAAGACGAAAAATAAAATAAAATGAAAATTATCATATAAACTTTGCATTCAACAAACCGAACTCAATCTAAAATGAAACATTTAATGTGCATAATTCCAAAAAAACGAATAAATAAAACTAAAACTCTTCATAATTTATGCATATTTCATGTGTTTTATTTTTAAAGGTTTTGGAGCTAAATACAATGTGTAAATAAGAACACGTTTATGCAAATTTCTAATCATTCAGCTATTTTGGCGATCAAAATTAATGTCAGGATAATCATAAGTTGTTATTCCCTTACTGCTTTAGATTATTGCAAAACAACTGGTGAGTTAAGGTATTATTAAGAGTTTTGCTTATTTGTTTGATTAAAAATGAAAACTAACTGCATTAAATAAAACTGGAAGAGTTTTTTTTTTGTAACATAAATTGTGTTAGAATTTTTAATTTAATTTTATAATTTAATTAATCTGCTAACTCATAAATAAAACAGGCAAAATCTGTCATATATTCGCAAGAATATTATTTTATAATAAAAGATAATTTTTTTTCATAATTTTGACACATAATTTTTGAATATGGGCGCAAATATAATGTATTTTTTAATACATTGGTTTTCACTACTTTGGCCATTATAAAATAAAATTTTGTAAAAGTGTGAATAATCTCTCGAGCCAGAAATATATTCAATGAGTGACGCGGGTTGGCCACTCCTGATTTAAATATTGTTCAACTATAACTGTGTCCAAAAAGTAAGACCAATTTTTAATTTAAAATTCTCGTGGCTTATGGAATTTCAATTTGTTTTATTTCTTAGGTTGCTGGCACTGTCCTGGACATCTGTGGGAAATTTGAAGGCGAAATATTCATTAGTGTTTGAGGTACGCTTGGCTTTGTGAGACGCTAAAAGTGATTCCGGCGATTTTTGAAATGTCTGAATTAATTCAGCAAAGACTTGCTTTAAATTTTGTTTGCGGAGGGCATTCCAATATGAGAAGAAACGTTTAGAAGTGGTATAAACAGTTCAAAGAAGGCAGAGAACGCGTTGAAAACGAAGGGTGACCATCGATCGCAACCGAAGAAGCTCACGTCCAAAAAATTACAGATTTGGGGCTTGAAAACCATCGATTTACAGTTAGAGATCTTGCTGATGATGTTGGAATTTCAAAAGGATCGGTAAATTCCATTTTTAGCCTCAAAGGCATCAAATCTGAATTGGTACCGAAAACACTGAATGTGCCAACTCACACTGCATTGACTCTTCATGACTTTTACCCCAAAAATGAAACCCATATAATTCCACAACCATCGTATTCACTTGACTTAGAACCGTGCGACTTCTGGCTATTCTATAAACTCAAAAGACCACTCCGGGGACACCGCTTTGAGTCTATTTGAGAGATTCAACGTAAATTGCAGCGGAGCTTTGAAGGCCCTTCCTGCTGTTGACTGTTTAGCATTCATTGAGAATTAGTAAAAAAGTCGGCATAAGTGTTGTGTCCGGAGGGGATTATTTGAAAGCGATGAAATGAATTCGGAAGAATAAATAAATACTTTTGAAAAAAAATTTAGTTGATCTTACTTTTTGGGCACAGTAGTACTTAATATCCCCTCTGGTATTTATGTGCTATTCTGAAGGCATTGTAAAAAAAACATTCCAATAACAATTATCGATATACTTTATAAGCAACCGAAAAAAAACACATTTGTATCTGCAAAGAATGTTTCCGGCGATCATTCATTCTTTAAAAGGATACTACATGACCAAAATTCAACTTCCTTCCTAATTAAAACAGATGCTACAAGGATTATCGGCATTGTCAAGACAAATCCTTCCCGTCCCAGGAGTATTTGTTTCCCTGGAAATTAATTAGCGCTCTTTTTCGTCCCTGTAAAATTCCTTCTCACCATGTTACTGTCGCGAATGGAATGCTCCAGCTAAAGACACTTTTCCGAGGGCAATATTTGTTTCTGTACAGACGTGTGTAAACGTGACAAGACGTGCCCCCTCCTCACGCTAATCCCTGAATTAGTCTTGCGTTAATTGTCAGGTTTTAAAGACAATAGGCGAGAATTTCTTTAATTAGATTTTGCATAAATCTTAGTCTGTTGGCAACAGCTAGCATTGCGAGAGTAATATCGTTTGCTTTTATTTCATTATCTGATTGTCTCCTATTTTATTTATTTAATTTAATTCATTTTGATTTCTTAATTTAATTTCCTTTTTTAAGTATTATTTATTTGTAATATTAATGTAAAATATGTATTTAATTTTTCAAAGCTAGCATTGCTTTTTTTAACAAAGATAACTTTTTTTTTTGGAGAGAGAGTAATGTCATTTGCTTTTATTTCATTATCTGATTGTCCCAGATTTTATTTATTTAATTTAATTCATTT
>BPLQ01005149.1:307011-321356 GCA_021605075.1 Caerostris darwini
AAAATTTGCACATTGCTATCCCATGACTTTTGTCACTTCAGTTTATAGTAGTTTGAAACACAATTTAAACCATAGGTATAATATGACTTTTGGGAATGACATTTAGGCATGATAAGACTGTTGGAATATGACAGTCATATATGACTTTTCGGCGTAGGCCAAACCCTATACCTTAAAAAATAAACAATATCTCATGTTTCAGAACCTGCAGTAGACAGGCCTTGACCCACCATTGTGCTGTTGAAGAAGTGGATAAATGGATAATTCCGATTAATCATAATATAAATACTACTATACTAATAGTAATATAATTAGATAATTTAATCTTAATATAAACAATGTTTCTATTACGACTAAATTTATGTCTGAAATATAGGAACGCGGCCTGGTGGCTAGCGCTCTGGCCTGTGGTACCACAAGCTTCAGATTAGTATCCCGACGGAGCCATGGATGTTTGCAGTGGTTCAAAATCCACTTTAAACCTCGGTCCCGGCCAAAAAGAATCGTAGAGCGTTGTAGGGGTAATGTTATTTCGCGTCCTGTAACTTATCTTCAAGCTACACGCACCCACCAGGGTGAGTAAGTAATTGAGTAATGTTAAGTGAGTAAGTAAGTTAAGTGAGTAATGTCGGTGCAGTCATTGCTTATTGCATAAAAGACAGCTGTCTAAGTATATGTCAGCTGCATTAGAAAAAAAATAACACTAAACAACATTCATGATGGCACAAAGTTGCCATGGTCGCTCTATGTCCTAAGTATGTCATTAAAAAGAATGTAAGATGATACAGAAGTAACTGTTAATTATACTTAGTGTTTCGTTTATAAATAAAACAACCCATATTTCAATGCACAGAGCCATCCATATAAGAAAACAAATTCTCATTTTGGTACTCTCCGAAATTCATTGCGTTTCTCTTTAAAACTAAAATATCTCGTCACAGAGACGCTCTTTCAAAACTCCAAATCTCCCTGTCATGGTTATTCTAGTCTCAGAATTTCAAATAAAAGTTTTACCGGGGAAAAAGAATAACGCTGTATCCTAGCGACGAGGACATCGGAAAATCTTCCGGATTTTTTCCCTTTCATAAGTTTCTTGCAAAATGCAGGACTATTTTTTTCTCTTCTCCTTCTCCTTCGCTCTGCCCATCTGTCCAGTATCCTATTACCTGTTTTCGCCTTGGCATTTTGCTTTATTGTGCTTTTTACTGGAAAAACATGCACGAGAATTTTCTTTTTCTCCGTGTTATTCACAATAGAGTTTTTTTGGAAAAGCACGGATATTTTTTTTAAAATTTTATTTTCAGTTTTTAGTTTCGTTTTTTGAGTTGCTTTCGCTTTTCATCAAGTTTGCGCACTTAGTGTCAGCGTTGCAAAAATGGATAAATGTATTTTTGTCTAGTTGTTTTTTAGTCTTGGATTCTATTGGTATTGAAAATTTCTAAACTGTTTGTTATAAGCATTATATGGATACATGGGCTTCGTTTCCATTTATATGATACTTTACATCTTTTTAACATTATATATAGATTTATTGCTCTAGTAACTTTTCAGATATTAGCACTAAACATTTAAGAATGGTGATCTCTACGATTTCTCAAAAACCTTTTTAAAATTTTGTTAAGAATTTTTTTTACAAGAAATAAAAAACATATAGTAAATAGAATGCTAGGGCCTGATGGCGAATTGACCAGCTCTCAGGCGTTGTGTGCCCCAGGTTTCGGGTTCTAGTCAATGTGGTGCCATGAATGTTTGTAGTGGTGGTTCGGAACCACTTTAAACTATAGGTTTCCGATCTAATAATACTGTAGAGAGATGGGCTTAGGGATTACATCCCTACCCAGTAAAAAAGAGAACATCTTCTGTCTAGAAATCTGCCATTAGGCAGAAGACCTTGGCCTAATGTAGGGCTGTTGCGTTACTGATGATGATGAGACATGCTGGTTGGTGGGTGTACTCCCATGTTTTTCCTTGTACGAAATAAAAGTGAGGGACATATACCTCTACAAGACCTCTCAGAAAGCAATACCCTGCCGTCCTTGCTATTCGGCAGTTTGTTCGTGGCGTACTTCAGTGAAATTCTGGCATTTATAACGCTAAAAAAATATTTATGGTGACACAACGTTGCCATGGTTGCAGAATGCCCTAAGAATGTTATAAGTTAAGTTAAGAAGTTATCTTTATGTACTCCCAAGCTACAATCTTGGAAACTGTCTCCTATAACCTAGTGATTGCTTCCTTGTTGAAGAGGCTAAGATAAATCTGCCCGATGCAATTGCTTCTGGCTGGGAGATGAAATGAAAAGGTCGACCTCTTGGTCAAAAATGGTTTTAAGTTACCACAGCCACAGTATTCTATATTCTTTCCCCAATTTAGTTCTGTGATAAAGAAGAAAATAGACAGACCCTTAAAACAAACTTACAAACTTCTTTTAACTTATTAAACGTGGAATATACTTGTTTCATCACCCATCCCAATGGACTTGCCCCATGCAGTTTTTAGAGCAAATTTCCGACTCTCGACAGGACATGACTTTCTTAATAAACACTTGCATCCCATTGGTGTAGCTACTAATGATGTCTGTAATTTGTGCTCGTCAAGTGAAGCCATGGACTTCTTACATTTGACAACATTCACTGCACTTGTTTTTCTGACTTTTAACTCTGACAACTTTACCAAGGCTGAATTTTATTGGGCTGCTAGAGTTCTTATGGCGGATATCGCTGCAGTTTGATGCAGGAAAAAAAAGAATGTTATTAAAAAGAACGTAGGATGATGTAGAAATAACTGCTAATTTTACTTAGTATTATGTTCATAAATAAAAAAACAATGCATATTTCAATGCGCAAAGAGTACAACCCACAGAGTACAAAAAAAAAGAAATTCTCATTTTGAACTCTTCGAAATTCATTGAGTTTCTCTTTAAAAATGAAATACCTTGACACAGATGAATACCTTGATACTCTTTCAAAACTCCAAATCTCCATGTCATGGGTATTCTAGTCTCGGAATTTCAAATAAACGTTTTACCGGGCACAAGAATAACGTTGTATCCTAGCAACGAGGACATCGGAAAATCTTCCGGATTTCCTCCCTTTCAGAAGTTTCTCACAAAATGCAGGACCATTTTTTTCTTCTACTTCTCCTTCGTCGTGCCATCTATCCGGCATCTTATTACCTGTTTTCGCCCCGGCATTTTGCTTTATTGTGCTTTTTACTGGAAAAACATGCACGGGGATTTTTTTCTTTCTCTGCGTTATTCACTATAGAAGTTTTTTGGAAAAGCCCATGTTTTTTTCTTTTTTCATATAGTTTCGTTATTTGTGTCGCTTTCGCTTTTTATCAAGGAGCACAGTTAGTGTCAGAGTTGCAAAAATGGATAAATGTATTTTTTTCTATTGTTGTTTTTTAGTATTGGATTCTATTGATATTGAACATTTTTTAAACTGTTTGTTAAAAAATTTATGGGGATTCATGGGATTCGTTTCAATATATATGATACTTTATATCTTTTCAACATTATGTATCGGTTTATTGATCGAGTAAATTTTCAAATATTCGCACTAAACATTTAAGAATGATAATCTATTTGATTTCGCAAAAAATTTTTAAAATTTTGTTAAGGATTTTTTTTTACAAAAAATGAAAAATATTTAATGAATAGGTTACTGGGGCCTGATGGTCGAATGAAAAGCTCTTTGGCTCTCAGTGCCATGGGTTTCGAGTTTAAGTCCTGGAGGTGACGTTGATGTTTGCAGTGGTTCGGAATCCACTTAAAACAGTAGGTCCCCAAACTAATTTGACTGTAGAGCGCTGACAACCCTACCCCTTGAGAAAGAGAGCATCTTCCGTCCAGAAAACCTTGGTCTATCATATGGCTGTTGTGCCACTGATGATGATGATGAGACACGCTGGTTGGTTGCGGGGGTAGTGTTACTTCGTGTCCCTAGCTTATCTTCAAGCTATACTAAACCCCGGGTATTGCTAAGTGACTAACGTCGGTGCAGGCCTTACTTATGGCATAAAAGAAAGCTGACTAAGTATTTGCCAGCTGCATTTGAAAAAAAATATTCACGATGGCACAAAGTTACCACGGTTGCCCCATGTCCTAGGTATGTCATTAAAATGAATGTAGGATGATGTAGAAATAACAGTTAATTATACTTACTCTTATGTTTCTAAATAAAACAACAACACATATTTCAATGCACAGAGCCATAAAAGAAAATAAATTTTCATTTTGGTTCTCTCCGAAATTCATTGAGTTTCTCTTTAAAATTGAAATACCTTGTCACAAAGATGCTCTTTCAAAACTCCCAAATCTCCATTCCATGGTTATTCAAGCCTCGGAATTTCTAATAAACATTTTACCGGAGACAGGAATAACGTTGTATCCTAGCAACGAGGACATCGGAAAATCTTCCGGATTTCCTCCCTTTCATAAGTTTCTGACAAAATGCAGGACCGTTTTTTTTTCTTCTATTTTTCCTTCGCCCTGCCCGTCTGTCCGGCATCTTATTACCTGTTTCGCCCCGGTATTTTGCTTTATTGGGCTTTTTACTAAAAAAACGCGCACGAGAATTTTTTCTTCTGCGTTATTCACAATAGCAGTTTTTTGGAAAAGCCCGGATATTTTTTTTCTTCTTTACTTTCGTTTTTTGAGTCGCTTTCGCTTTTTATCAAGTAGCTCAGTTAGTGTCAGAGTTGCAAAAATGATGAAATGTAGTTTTTTTGTAGTTGCTTTTTCAGTCTTGGATTCTATTGATATTGAAAAATTGTAAAATGTTTGTTAAAAACATTATATGAATGCATAGGATTCGTTTCAATATATATGATTCTTTGTATACTTTTAAGATTATGTATCGATTTACAGCTGAAGTAACTTTTCAAAAATTCTCAATAAACACTTAAGAATGGTGATCTATTTAAATTATCAAAACCGTTTTAAAATTTTGTTAAGAATTTTTTTTTACAATTGATAAAAAATTTTTAGATAATAGGATGCTGGGACCTGATGGCCGAGTGACTAGAGCTCTGGCGCTTGGTGTCACAGTTTTTGGGTGAGATCCCCGGCAGTGCCATAGATGTTCGTAGTGCTTCAGAATACCCTTTAAAACATTGGTCACGGTCTAATGTGGCTGTACAGTGTTGGACGTAGGTCTGGCAACCATATTATATAAAAACAAAACATCTTCTGTCTAGAAATCTGCCATTAGGCAGAAGTCCTCGGCCCACCTTGGGGTTGTTGCGCCACTGATGATGAGGAGACATGCTGGTTGGTGTGTGTAGTGGGCCATATACCTCTACAAATCCTCTCGGAAAGCAACGTCCTTCTGTCATTTCTAATCGGTAGTTTGTTCATAGCGTACTTCAAACGCGTTCATAGCGTTTATTATAATGTTAAAACTATATTCACGATGATACAATGTTCACATGGTTTCTTGATATCCTCAATATGTTATTACAAAGAAAATAGGATGATATAGAAATAACTGTTAATTACACTTACACTTATGTTTATAAATAATAAAACAACAACACATATTTCATTGCACAGAGCCATAAAAGAAAGAAATTCTCATTTCGGTACTCTCCGAAATTCATTGAGTTTCCCTTTAAAATTGAAATGCCTTGTCACAGAGATGCTCTTTCAAAACTCCCAAATCTCCCTGTCATGGTTATTCTAGTCTCGGAATTTCAAATAAACGCTCTACCGGGGAACAAGAATAACATCGTATCCTAGCAACGAGGACATCCGAACATCTTCCAGATTTCCTCCCTTTCATGAGTTTCTCGCAAAATGTAGGACCTTTTTTTTTTCTCCTTCCTCCTGCCCATCTGTCCAGTATCCTATTACCTGCTTTTGCAGCTGCATTTTGCTCTATTGTGTTTTCACTAGAAAAACGTGCATGAGAATTTTTTCTTCTCTGCGTTATTCACAATAGCAGTTTTTTGGGAAAGCCCGGATATTTTTTTTTCTTTACTTTCGTTTTTTGAGTCGCTTTCGCTTTTTATCAAGTAGCACAGTTAGTGTCAGAGTTGCAGAAATGGAGAAATTTTTGTTGTTGTTTTTCAGTCTTGGATTCTATTGTAATTGAAAATTTTTAAAGTGTTTTTTAAAAACATTATATGGATACATGGGGTTCGTTTCAATATATATGATACTTTATATCCTTTTAACATTATATATCGATTTACTGCTTAGATAACTTTTCAAATATTCGCAATAAACAATAAGGAATAGCGATCTATTGCGAAGCTGTTTCAAGTTATATTCCAACTTTTTCCAAGTTCTATTCCATTTCTTTTAAAAACAATGAAAAACAATGAGTGAATAGCATGCTGTGTCCTGATGGCCGCATGACTAGCTCTTTGGCGCTCGGGGCCATAGGTTTAGGATTTGAGTCCCGGTGGTGCTGTCGTTGCTTTTAGTGGTCCGGAATCCACTTTAAGTAGTAGGTCAACGATCTAATATGACTGTAGAGCGTTGGGCTTACGGCTGACAACCGTACCCCGTAAAAAAGGGGATATCTTCTGTCTAGAAATCTGCCATCATTCAGACGACCTTGGCCCACCATGGAGCTGTTGCGCAGCTGATGATGGGACATACTGGTTGGTGGGTGTGTTCCCATATTCTCCTCGTACGAAATGCAAATGCGGGACATATACCCCTACAAGTCCTCTCGGAAAGCAATGCATTTCCGTCATCGCTTATTGGTTCCTGATGTATTTAAGTGAAATTATAGCATTTATAATGCTAAACAACTTATTGATGACACAAACTTGTAATTGTTGCAGAATGTCCTAAGAATGTTATTAAAATATAATAAGATGATATAGAAAAAACTATTAATTACACTTAATGTTATGTTTATAAATAAAAAGAACAACACATATTTAAATGCACAGAGCCCTCAAAAAAGATATTCTCATTTTAATACTCTCCGAAAATGATTAATTGTTGAAAACTCCCAATCTCCATGTCATGGTTATTCTAATCTCGGAATTTCAAATAAACATTTTACCGTTTTTTACCATTTTATCTATTCCTCCCTTTCGGAAGTTTCTCGCAAAATGCAGGACCATTTTTTTCCCTACTTCTCCTTCGTCCTGCCCATCTGTCCGGTATCTTATTACCTGTTTTCGCCCCGGCATTTTGCTTTATTGTGCCTTTTACTAGAAAAATATGCACGAGAATTTTTCTTTCTCAGCGTTATTCACAATAACGTTTTTTTGGAAAAGTCCGGATAGTTTATTTTTTTCAGTTTCGTTTTTGAGTCGCTTTCGCTTTTTATCAAGTAGCACAGTTAGTGTCAGAGTTGCATAAATGGAGAAATGTATTTTCTGTTGTTTTTAGCATTGGATTCTTTTTTATTGAAAATTTTTAAACTGCTTATTTGAAACATTATATGGATTCATGGGGTTCGTTTCAATATGTATGATACTTCATATCCTTTTAACATTATGTATCTGTCTACTGCTCAAGAAACCTTTCAAATATTCGCATTTAAGAACATTTAAGAATGGTGGTCTGTTCGATTTCTTAAAATCTTCTTAAATATTGTTAAGAGTTTTTTTTACAAACAGCAGAAAACATCTAATGAATAGTAAGCTTGAGCCTGATGACCGAGTGACTGGTGTTCTGGCATTCGGAGCCACAGATTTTGGGTTAGATTCCCGGCGGTGCATGGATGTTTATAGTGGTTCGGAATCCACTTTAAACCGTAGGTATAATATGACTGTTTGAATATGACTAATATGATTGTTGGGCGTAGACCTTAACAACCCTATACCTTTAAAAGATAAACAATATCTCATGATTCGGAATCTGCCAGTAGACAGAAGGCCTTGGCCCACTATTGGGCTGTTGCACCATTGAAGAAGTGGAGAAATGGATAATTTAGATTAGTGGATAATTTAGTCTTAATAAAAATAATATTTATATTAACACTAAAAATTATTAAATTTATGTCTTAAGTAGAGGAAAGCGACATGTTGGCTAGCGTTCTGGTCTTTGGTATAATAGGATTCAGGTTCGAATCCTGGAGATGGCATGGATGCTTGTTACTGATTCGGAATCCACTTCAAATGGTATGTACCGGTCTGTTTAGCCCTCGTGTGCACTAGAAGATAGCTGTCTAAGTATTTGCCAGCTGCATCAGAAAAAAATAACGCTAAAAATATTCACGATGACACAAAGTTGCCATGGTCGCTCAATATCCGAAGAATGCTATTAAAAAAATGATAGAACGATGGAGAAATAACTGTTAATTATACTTCATCTTATGCTCATAAATGAAAAATAACATATATTTCAATTTCCAGAGCCCTTGAATAAACAAATTCTCATTTTGGTACTCTCCTAATTCATTGAGTTTCTCTTTGAAATTGAAATACCTTGTCACAGAGATGCTCTTTCCAAACTCCTAAATCTCCATGCCATGGTTATTCTAATCTCGGAATTTCAAATAAAGGTTTTACCGGGCACAAGAATAACGTCGTATCCTAGCAACGAGGACATTGGAAAATCTTCCGGATTTCCTCCTTTTCATAAGTTTCTCAGAAAACGTAGGACCGTTTTTTTTTCTTCGTCGTGCCCATCTGTCCAGTACCTTATTACCTGTTTTCGCCCTGACAGTTTGCTTTATTGTACTTTTTACTAGAAAAACATGCACAGGAATATTTTTTTTTCTCTTCTGCGTTATTCACAAAAACGTTTTTTCGAAAATCCCGGATATTTTTTTTTTATTTTTCAGTTTCGTTTTTGAGTCGCTTTCGCTTTTTATCAAGTATCATAGTTAGTGTCAAAGATTCAAAAAATGTAGAAATGTATTTTTTTGTTGTTTTTTTTTTTTAGCCTTAGATTCTATCGATATTGAACATTTTTAAACAGTTTATTTGAGGTTTCATTTCAATATATATGATACTTTATATCCTTTTAACATTAAGTATCGATTTATTGCGCAAGTAACTTTTCAAATATTTGCAATACACGAATATTTGTAAAGTAATAAACATTGCAATAAGAATGGTGGTCTATTCGATTTCTCAAAAACTTTTTAGAATTTTGTTAAGAATTTTTTTTAAAATCAATTAAAAGACATCTAATAAATACCATGCTGGCCGAGTGTCTAGCGTTCTGTACCACAAGTTTCGTATTTGAGTCCTGAGAGGCCATAGATGTTTGTAGTGGTTTGGAATCCACTTTAAACTGTAGGTCCGGTCTAACATGATCGTAGAGAGTTATGGGGATATTGTTACTCCATGTCTGTAGCTTATCTTCACGATACATTCATCCTCTGGGTAGTGCTAAGTGAGTAACGGCAAGTGTAGCCCTTGCGTAAGGCATAAAAGACAGCTGTCTAAGTATTTGCCAGCTGCATTAAATAAAAATTATTCACGATGGCACAAAGTTGCCAACTTTGCTCCATGTCCTAAGAATGTTATTAAAAAGAATGCAGGATAAAGTAGAAATAACTGCCAAATATACTTACTCTTATGCTAATAAATAAAACAACAACCCATATTTCACTGTACAGAGCCATAAAAGAAAGAAATTCTCCTTTTGGTACTCCGAAATTCATTGGGTTTGTCTTTAAAATTGAAATACCTTGTCACAGAGATGCTCTTTCGAAACTCCAAATCTCCGTGTCCTGGTTATTCTTGTGTCGGAATTTCAAATAAACGTTTAATCGGGCACAAGAATAACGCTGTATCCTAGCAACGAGCACATCGGAAAATCTTCCGGATTTCCTCCCTTTCATAAGTTTCTCAGAAAACGTAGGACCGTTTTTTTTCCTATAAAATGTTCGCCGATGTGTCCAGTATCTTATTACGTGTTTTCGCCCGGGCATTTTGCTTTATTGTGCTTTTTACTAGAAAAACATGCACGAGAATTTTTTTTCATTCTGCGTTATTCACAGTAACGTTTTTTGGAAAAGCCCGGATAGAATTTTTAGTTTTTATTTTGGTTTTTGAGTCACTTTCGCTTTTTATCAAATAGCACAGTCAGTGCCAAAGTTGCGAAAATGGAGAAATGTATTTTGTTCTTGTTGTTTTTTAGCATTGGATTCTGTTGATATTGAAAATTTTTAAACTGTTGGTTAAAATCATTGAATGGATTCTAGGAGTTCGTTTCGATGGATATGATACTTTATATCATTTTAACATTATGTATTGATTTATTGCGCAAGTAACTTTTAAAATATATGCAAGATATATTTGAGAATGGTGGTCTATTCGATTTTTCAAAAACTTTAAAAAAATTTTATTAAGAATTTTTTTTCTTCAAACAATTAAAAACATTTAATGAATAGGATGGTAGGGCCTGTGAACCGAGTGGCTTGTGCTCAGGTTTCGGGTTCGTGTCCCGGCGGTGCAGGGATGTTTGTAGTGGTTCGAAATCCACTTTTAACAGTAGGTATAATATGGCTGTTAGGAATGACCGTAGGTAAGACAGTAGAAATATGACTGTCGGGCGTAGGCCTTAACAAACGTACACCTTTAAAAAATAAACAATATCTCATGTCTCGGAACCTACCAGTAGACACAGGGCCTTGCCCACCATTGGGCTGTTCCGGCATTGACGAAGATGTGGATAAATGAGTAATTTAGATTAGTGAATAGTTTAGTCTTAATAAAATAATATTTATATTAAGACTAAATTTATGTATCAAGTACGGTAAATCGGCATGATGGTTAGCGCTTTGGCCTTTGTTACCGCAGATTTCGTGTTTGAATCCTGGCGGTGGCATGGATGTTTGTTAGTGGTTTGGAATCTACTTCAAATGGTAGGTCCCGGTCTTTTTAGCCCTCGTGTGCACTAGAAGACAGCTGTCTAAGTATTTGCCAGCTACATTAGAAAAAAAAATATCACTAAAAATAATCACGATGGCAGAAAGTTGCCATTGTTTCTCCGTGGATTAAGTATGTTATTAAAAAGAATGTTGGATGTTGTAGAAATAACTCTTAGTTATACTTACTCTTATGTTAATAAATAAAAAACAACACATATTTCAATGCACAGAGCCATAAAAGAAAGAAATTCTCATTTTGCTACTCTTCGAAATTCATTCAGTTTCTCTTTAAAATTGAAATGCAGAGATGCTCTTTCAAAACTCCAAATCTCCACGTCACTGTTATTCTAGTCTCGGAATTTCAAATAAACGTTTACACCGGGCACAAGAATAACGTTGTATCCTAGCAACTAGGACATCGGAAAATCTTCCGGATTTCCTCCCTTTCATAAGTTTCTCGCAAAACGTCTTTTTTTTCTTCTTCTCCTTCGTCATGCCCATCTGTCCGGCATCTTATTACCTGTTTAGCCCCGGCATTTTGCTTTATTGGGCTTTTTACTAGAAAAACATGCACGAGATTTTTTTTTTCTCTCTGCGTTATTCACAATAACGTTTTTTTGGAAAAGCCTGGATAGTTTTTTTATTTTTTATTTTTCAGTTTCGTTTTTCAGTCGCTTTCGCTTTTTAGCAAGTAGCCCAGTTAGTGTCAGAGTTGTAAAAAATGGAGAAATGTATTTTTTATTGTTTTTTTTTTTTAGTCTTGGTTTCTATTGACACTGAACATTTTAAAACTATTTGTTACAAACATTATATGGATTCATGGACTTCGTTTCATTATATATGATACTTTATATCCTTTTAACATTATGTATCGATTTACTGCTCTAGTAACTTTTCAAATATTCGCACTAAACATTTAAGAATGGTGATCTATTCGATTTCTAATAATCTTTTAAAAATTTTGTCAAGAACTTTTTTTTGTCAACAATTAAAAAAGTGAATAGTTACTGAGGCCTGATGGCCGCATGACTTGCTCTTTCCCTCTCGGTGCCATATGTTTCGGGTTTGAGTCCTGGCGGTTCCATGGATGGTTGTAGTGGTTCGGAATTCCCATTAAACCGTAGCTCCCGGTCTCATAGGACTGTTGGGCCTAGGGTGATAACTCTACCCCGTAAAAACAAAACAACTCATGCCTGAAAACATCTCATGTCTCGAAATCTGACAATAGACAGGCGACTTTGGACCACTATGGGGCTGTTACGCCGCTGATGATGATGAGACATGCTGGTTGGTGGGGGTGTAATCCCATGTTTTTTCTCGTACGAAATAAAAATTTGGGACATATACCTCTACAAAT
Organism: Caerostris darwini; assembly: GCA_021605075.1. Classification (NCBI taxonomy): domain Eukaryota; kingdom Metazoa; phylum Arthropoda; class Arachnida; order Araneae; family Araneidae; genus Caerostris; species Caerostris darwini. Next base: position 319,162 of record BPLQ01005149.1, read on the forward strand.
CCTCTCGAAAAGCAATGTCCTTCCGTCATTGCTAATCAAACGCGTTCATTATAATGTTCATTATAATGCTGGTATTTATAATGGTAAAAAATATTCACTATGCTACAAAGTTGACATGGTCCATCCATGTCCTAAATATGTTATTAAACAGATATTAGGATGATGAAAAATAACTGTTAATGAAACTTACTGTTATGTTTATAAATAAAAAAACCAACACATATTTCAAAGCACAGAGCCATAAAAAAAAGATATTCTCATTTTGGTGCTCTCCGAAATTCACTGAGTTTTTCTTTAGAATTGAAATACCTCGTCATAGAGATTCTGTTTCAAAACTCCAGATCTCCCTGTCATGGTTATTCTAGTCTCGGAATTTCAAATCAACGTTTTCACCGGGCACAAGAATAACGTTGTATCCTAGCAACGAGGACATCGGAAAATCTTCCGGATTTCCTCCTTTTCATAAGTTTCTCACAAAATGCAGGAGCATTTTTTTTTCTGCTTCTTCTCCTTCGTCCTTCCCATCTGCCCGGCATCCTATTACCTGTTTTCGCCCCCGCATTTTGCTTTATTGTAATTTTTACTGGAAAAACATGCACGAGAATTTTTCTTTCTCAGCGTTATTCACAATAACGTTTTTTTGGAAAAGCCCGGATAGTTTCTATTTTTTTCCAATTTCGTTTTTTGAGTCGGTTTCGCTTTTTATCAAGTAGCACAGTTAGTGTCAGAGTTGCAAAAATGGAGAAATGTATTTTTTTTGTAGTTGTTTTTCAGCGTCGGATTCTATTGATGTTGAACATTTTTAAACTGTTTGTTTGCAACATTATATGAGCACATCGTTTCAATATATATGTCACTTTATGTCCTTTTACCATTATGATTGATTTACTGCTCATGTAACTTTTGAAATATTCACGCCAAACATTTAAGAATGGTGATCTATTCGATTTCTCAAAAGATTTTTAAAATTTTGTTAAGAATTTTTTTTTACAAAAAATAAAAATATTTAGTGAACTGAATGGTAAGGCCTAATGGCCGTGAGATTAGCTCTCTGGCGTTTGGAGCTACAGGATTAGGGTACGAATCCCGGTGATGCCGTCTATGTTTGTAGTGGTTCAGAATACACTTTAAACTGTAGGTCCTGGTCTACTACGACTGTTATGCGAGGCCTGACCACTCTACCCCATAAAAATAAAACATCTCATGTCTCAAATTCTGCCAGTAGACAGAGGGTCTTTGCTCACCTTGGGGCTGTAACACCACTGATGATGATGATGAATAGTATGCTGAATTTCTGATCTAAGAAAACAGGACTCGAAACCAGTGTAAACTTTCTAAATATATTTAGTTAGGGTTAAATTTGGATATGCAGCTTATTAATTGAAGAATAAAACATGAAATATGTATATACGCCGTAAGTAATAATAAAACATATATCATTACATAAATATTACAAATTAAAGCATTTGCTGTGAAGTATTTTATTTGAAACAGTATGTAAATTGTGTGTAAGCATTGTCTGTTACTTGCATTAGCATCATGTCTAATGTTAATAAAAATAGCACATTTTTCTTAAATTTATATCTACTACATTTTCGCGATCTTTTAAAACTATTTCAATAAATTAAGAAAATAAAAAAAAATATATATTTTATTGTTTTTACTGACAATATCACGTTGAGATATACGAGAGATTTGTAAATAATGAAAAAAAAAATGATTAAAAAAGTTTAGACTTCTAAAGCATCACTATTTGACGAATATCACATGCACAAACAGTCAATAATTTCCCTTTAAAGCAATGAACCCAAAAGTAATTTTGACGGTGACGCCACGCCAATAACCCAATTAGAGTAACGTAAATTTTTGATTGGTGAAGTTCATAGAAAGTTTGCAGTGGTACGGAAAATTGAGCTAATATTTACTTCGAACGGCTTTTATTTTCATTTTATCATTGCAGTGGATGTGATAAAAACATCATGGTTGACGCATTAATATCTTGACAGGCTTCATGCATAGTTTAACTTAAATTACTTTAAAAATTCCTATTAGTTCTAAAATTCGTGTTTAATTAACATCAGCTTCAGCTAGCTCAGTTGTCCAAACTTCAAGCAGATTGACATTTGAGAGTTAAACTTGCAGAAGAGCAGACTTTTAAGAGAGCAACTTTTGACTTTTAATTTCCCAGGAAAAGT
>BPLQ01005149.1:321366-352902 GCA_021605075.1 Caerostris darwini
AGACTTTTAAGAGAGCAACTTTTGACTTTTAATTTCCCAGGAAAAGTTCGATCATTAAAACTGCTGTTAAATTCTCCGCGTTTCTATTTTTATTTATCCATTGGATTTTGTTTAAGGACACTTGTGTTGGAGTTAGAAATGCATCGAGTTTTGAGAACTAGTTCTTATTTTGTTGTGATTCGCAGAAGTTCTTCACTTTAAACTATGAATTTAAAATAATATTATTAATAATTTTCTGTTGCTTTTTTATTTCATATCGTTTATGTTTATATGGGGAGCAAATATTTTTCCAATTTTGATCAAAATCATAAAATATTAATGATCTTAGGAGTTTGTAATATATTAAGTTTACAGAACTAATTCTTTATTTGTGATTCTCAATTTTGAAAACTAGTTCTTACTTTGTGATTCGCAGAAGTACTTCACTTTATACTTTGAATTTAAATAATATCAATTAAACTTTTATGCTGTTGTTTTTATTTTATATCATATATTTTTACATGAAAAGCAAATAAGTTTCCAGATTTGATGAAAATCATGGAATATTAAAGATAATAAGAGTTTGTAACACATTCAATTTTGAGAATTAGTTCTTACTTTGTGATTCACAGAAGAAATTCATTTAGAACTTTAGATCTAAAAATTATTATTAATAGCTTTCATGCTGCTTTTTTCATTTCATATTTCTCATTTTTATATAAAGAGTATATATTTTTTCAGATTTGATGAAAATCACGGAATATTAAAGATTATAAGAGTTTGTAACACATTCAATTTTGAGAACTAGTTCTTACTTCTTGATTCGCAGAAGTACTTCACTTTAAATTTTGAATTTTAATAACATCAATAATAATATTCATGAATTTTTTTTATTTCATATCATTAATTTTTAAATAAAAGGAGCAGATAATTTTCCAGATTTTAATATTTCAGATAATGGAATATTAAATATCATAAGAATTTGTAATACATTCAGTTTTGAGAACTAGTACTTACTTTGTGATTCGCAGTTTTGAGAACTAGCTCTTACATTTGATTAGCGGAAAAACGTCACTTTAAAATTTTCATTTAAATAACATTATTAATAATTTTCCTGCCGCTTCTGTATTTCACACGGTTCCTTCTTATATGGGGAGCAAATGTTTTTTAACTATTTGATGAAAAATTAAAGTTCATAAGTGTTTGTAATGTATTTAGCTTTGAGAACTACTTCTTACTTTGTGATTCGCAGTACTTCACTTTATACTTTGGATTTAGATAATATCATGAACTCTATATGCGGCTGATTGAAAGGCCATCTGCCTACTGGCAGATTCCTAAACATGAGATATTGTTTTTCTTTTTAGGGGGTAGGGTTGAGAAGGCCTATTCCCGACGCTCTAAAATCATATTAGACAGGGACCTACGATTTAAAGTAAATTCCGAACCGCTACAAATATCTATGGCCACGCCGGGATTTGAATCCGAATCTGTGGTACAGAGTGCCAGGAACTTATCCACTAGCGAGTGTATTAATATTCCAGAATTTATCCTAATATTTCCTATAGTTCATTGTTTATAATCATTCAGAAAATATAATATACGTCAAGGTATATTAGCTTCATTGTGTGTTTAATATGTATGTCCAACTTTTCCAAATAACCAATCCTAAATTCCTCATAAATGAAGTAAAACAAATCATAATAAGTTTCCTTCCATACATCTGCATTATTTGAAGTTTAGAAAATGTCTTAGAATTGACACGAATTCCAATCCTTGAGACAGACATTGTCTGAGTTCTGTACAAAGACATTATTTACCTTATAATTAACTTAGTAAACAATGTATCGATTGAGATTATTACACTTAATCAAATATGCGGCTTGAATATAAGACTTTGCATCCAAGACACAATTTTGAATATTTTAATCCAAGATTTACCCACAGCCTTCTACCTAAAGGTCATATAATACTGCTTTCTCAAACGCATTGAATAGAAATTGACAATATACTGAATTAAGTTAATGAGGCATGTGTCATATTATATGAATCCTTTTAACGGGTGATGATTAAATATTGCGGGTATACTTTATCGGATTACAACTTTAAATCTCATTACAACTAATTGAAACTAATGATAGAGTACCAAAGTTATAGGGGTTTACTTAACAATCTACCACGCAATAAATCCAGGCTTGAGATATAACAGCAATACGTAACTATGTAACAACGCATTGGTTAAAGTTTCTTTTTATAAATAATATCTTCAAATAATATTTTATGAATATATTTATAAAATCAGAAATTAACTTATTAAATATTAACAAACCGTTCAGGTGTAAAATTTTAATATTCAGATAAATCGGTTGAAATCTAGAATCATGTATCAATGAAGAAGTCGCCATTGTATGTAGCCAAACTTGTATGTCGCCAAACTTATATGTAGCCAAACTTGTATTAAGTCGCCAAACTATAATGTTTCGCCAACATTATAATGACTGTATTCATCTTACTTTCTTTTTTACTTGCCGTATTTTTATTCTAATAAATATGAACAGAAATATATCCCTTTTTAAATGATTATTTCGAAAAATGTATCATATAATGGTATATCGAAGGAGCCTGAATAGCCGAGTGGCTAGCGCTCTGGCGATTGGTACCGCAGTTTTCGGGTTCGAGTCCCGGCGGTGCCAGGGAATCAACTTTAAGCCGTAGGTCCCATTCCTAATAGGATCGTAGAGCGTTGCGGGAGCATTGTTACTCCGTGGCTTATCAGCTGCATTAGAAAAAAAATATTATTTATTATAAATTACTTATTTTAAACAATTATTATGGTGTAACCACTGATTAAAAGAAACAAATTTATTTTGATCTTATAAATTACTTATATTTGATTATTAATTAATTAATAATTTCTTTATAATATTATTGATACAGTCAAGGCTTTGTAGAAATTGTTATTTGAATATACTTGGAAAACAATTACTTTTGATTTTCAAACGGTTTATTGCACTTCACATTAGTTAATGAAACAGCTGCAATTTAATGATTTAAAAAAAAAAAAATCCTGAAGTTTTGTGTTATTGTACATGTTTTATTTATTTTAGTTTATATTTTTATTTATTTATTTGATATTTCGATATCCCTTAAGGCGAATAGGTAATCTTCTTTAAACTTATTCCTTTGGTATGACTGTGCAAGGAATGGATGATATATGAGTGAAATGAAATGTTAGGAGAATGAAAAGTAGGTTATTTTGTGCTTTCTTCGTTTTTCTTTTAAAATAATATTGTTTTATCAATCTATTACGACATTTCATCGTAATAGATTGATAAATGTTGGAGTATTAGCAATACATTTTATCTTAATAGCGATTAATTTCGACATTGCAGTGATATACTTTTGAGTTATATCGTTATAGTTTGACATTTTGTAATTTATGATTTTATTTTAAATTTCCAATTCATTTTTTTAAAATTAGCAATTTTTAACTTCATAAGCAACTTCATTTCCCTTCAGTTACTGTTCGTTACTATTATTAACAAACATAAGTGAAACTTGAGGTTGATTATATTTTAATAAATAAATAAAAAATTATAAATTTTTCATCAAAATTCATCACTTACAAAATTACTTACTAATGTTTTTGAAATTAAGATCCAAATATGATAAGTGATTTGTTACCCCTTATGCTCTTTATAATTTTATTGTAGTTGATCCTCCCTGCTTTATTTGGTGGCCTGATGGCCAATTGATAAGCACTCTGGCCTTTGGTACATTTGACCTTTTTGATTTCCCGTTCAAATCCTGGTGTTGATATGGATGTTTGTAGTGGTTCGGAATTCCCTTTAAGCCGTAGGTCACGGTTTCCTATGACTGTAGAGCACATAGAGCCCAATCAGACTTCTTCTCCCCCACATCATTCCCAAACTGTAAAGGGGCAACTCAGTTCTAGGCAGAGGGATGTGATGTGGTGTGGTAAAGTAATAGTAGTAGTAGTAGTAGTGATTGGAACCGGGACCTGAATAGCCGAGTGTCTAGCGCTCTAGCGCATCGGTGCCAGAGGTTTCGGATTCAAGTTCTAGTGGTGCCATGGATGTTTGTAGTGGTTCGTAATCCACTTTAAGCCGCAGGTCCCTGTCTTATGTGACTGTACGAGCTTGACGTACATCATTCCTAAAGAGTGAAGGGGAAAATTAGCTCTAGGCACAGTGATGTAGCAGTAGTAGTAGTGGTTTGGAATCCACTGCTGGTCATAGTCTAATTAGCCCAAAGTGTACACAAAATGACCGTAGAGCAACAAACCAAACTCTACTGTATTTAGCGAACTCTGAAGTGTGTTGTACTTGGTTTTGTGCATTTTGTTACACTTGTAATATTTATATCTGTGGTTTTTTTTTTTATTTTGTCTTGGAGCATTTGAGTGCTAAATAATGTTTAAAACTTTTCTCTTAAAAACGCATGCAAAATAGTATATGAGTAAAGAAAATATTCCGATGCCTTTAAAATGACACGTGTTATCTTGAATTCCAGTTTTTCAAAGAACCAAATATTTTGTTGCCCAGTAAAATTTCTCCCCCAAAAAATTTTGTCTTTTCTGAAACTTCGTATACAAATTTCTTTATCTACCTTCCAAACATGGATTTATTTAGTAAAGACGCCTTTTTTTTCCTTCTTTTTAATACCATCTTGCTTGGAAGTAAAGAGATAAATTTTTATTCGAAGCATGATTTTTTTCTTTTCCCTCTTTCACCTTACTTTATTCCCATAAGGTGTCACATCGATATCGGTGTCAAACATTTCGCCGGAACTAAAAGACCTCAATATGCTAATGATATGCATATCAGGGACGACAAGCTAAACGAATTCAGAAAGAATATCGCCGCGCTGTCAGAAGAAAGGGGGAACAATTTAGATTAATTCTTTGAAAACCCCCCGTGTAATCTCGCAGAATGTGTGTCGCATTCCTTATGGAATGTTACATATTTAAGGAATTATTTGTCACTGATGTACGTCAGGAATCACATGTTTCATTGTAGGAGAATGACAGGCTCTTTTTTGTTTTTTCAACGAGTGACACTTTTTAATGTGATTGGAAAACTTATTCTCTATTTGAAGGGGTATTTCTTCAAGAAATTTTGCAAAAACCGAATTAAAAAAATATATAAAAAATGAATCCTTTTCAAATTTCAACTTATCATGTGTCAATATACTTTTATGGACGGATACACATGGGAGTACACCAATGTTCAATAACCTAAGATATTTTTGAAGCAATTCATTCGAATACTATTAGAAGTTCTACACTTTAGGGTTCCGCTTGTTTATTTGGCGATTTTTCCTTTGCAGCTTTCGCCAAATTCCTCTCTAACCAAATAAAGTGGCAGCTGCGGTTATTGCTATTCCGTTGGCGCGGAAAAGAGATTTGCTGAAATAGAAACCCTAAAGTGCAGAATACCCACAAGAATTATCAAATTCAACAGCCACAGGAATATAACAAAATTTAATAACTCTAGAACTTTATGAAGAAGACAAATACTACAAAGAACACTGCCAAATTCAGATAGAGAAGTCAGTTAAATTAACTTTCATAAACATAAACTAATCCTTACACTGTTTTGAAGACATTGAAATACTTGTCTGTTTATATTTTGAAAGCAAGACAATTTAAAATGAACATGACTTCATATCTGCCAATCATTATATTTAGCAAATGATATTTCAAGCCAGCTTTAAGAAACACATAAATGAAAGGTGAAAATCAGAATTTATTTAAAAATTTTTTTTTTGAAATGAAAATTTCTCTTGTTGCACAAGGAGATTGAACTGTTTTATATTTGGTTTTGTGCATTTTGTAGTACTTGTAGTATTTATATATCAGGTTATTTTGTATTTTTTTTATGCATTTGAGTGTTAAAGAATATTTAGAAACTTTCCTATTTTAAAAAAAAGCACGCATGCAAAATAGTATATGAAAGAAAAACTATTCCGATACGTAAAAATGATACGTGTTATCTTGAATTCCAGGTTGAAAAGAACCAAATATTTTGACGCTCAGTAAAATTTCTCCCTCTCCGAAAAAATGTATTCTTTTCTGAAACTTTGTATACAAATTTCTTTATCTACCTTCAAAACACAGATTTATTTAGTAAAGAAGCATCTTTTTCTTCTTCTTGTTAATACCATCTTGCTTGGAAGTAAAGAGATAAATTTTTACTCGAAGAATGATGTTTTTCTTCTCCCTCTTTCACCTTACTTTATTCCCATAAGGTGTCACATCGATACCAGTGTCAAACATTTCGCCGGAACTAAAAGACCTTAATATGCTAATGATATGCAAATCAGGGATGACAAGCTAAACGAATTCAGAAAGAGTATCGCCGCGCTGTCAGAAGAAAGGGGGGACAATTTAGATTAATTCTTCGAAAACCCCCCGTGTAATCTCGCATAATGTGTGTCGCATTCCTTATAGAATGTTACATATTTAAGGAATTATTTGTCACTGATGTACGTCAGGAATCACATGTTTCATTGTAAGGGAATGACAAGCTCATTTTTGTGTTTTTAAATGTGTGACATTTTTGGAATGTGATTGGAAAACTTATTATCTATTTGAAGAGGTATTTCTTAAAGAAATTTTGCAAAAAAGGAATAATATATGTGAATCATGTGAGAATATATTTTGATGGACGGATACACAGAAAGTAAACCAATGTTCAATAACCGAAGATATTTATGAAGCAATTCATCAGAATACTACAAGAAAGGGATTTCTGTACATTAGGGTTCCGCTTGTTTTTCTGGCGATTTTTCCTTGGCGTATTTCGCCAAATTCCCTCCTAAACGAATAAAATGGTAGCAAATAAAATTTGGCGGCCTGATGGCCAATGAAATACAGCCCTGGTATTTGGTACCACAGGATTCATGTTCGAATCAAGGAGGGGCCTTTGATGTTTGTAGTGGTTCGGAATCCCCTTTAAGCTGTAGGTCCCGATCTCATATGACCACAGAGATCAATTAGACTTCAAACCCACATCATTTCCAAACTGTAAAAGGGCAAATCAGCTCTAGCCACAATGATGTGATGTTGTGTGGTGTGGTGTAGGCATAATGATGTTGTGTCTTGTGGTAGTTCGGAATCCACGTTTAATTGTAGGTTCAGGTCTAATTAGCCCAACGTGTCCACAAAATCACCGTGGAGCGACAAATCAAGTCCTACTTTATTTCATGAAGTCTACAGTGTTTTGTATTTGATTTTGTGCATTTTTTTTGCATTTGCAATATTTATATCTGTGGTTTTTTTTTTTTAATTTCGTTTGATGCATTTGTGTGTTAAATAATCTTTTGAAATTTTAAAGAAAAAAAAAACCATGAAAAATAATATATAAGCAAAGAAAATATTCCGATACACAAAAATGCTACGTGTAATCCAGAATTCCAGGTTTTCAAAGAACCAAATATTTTGTTGCCCAGTAAAATTTCTCCCTCCCAAAAAATGTTGTCTTTTCTGAAACTTTGTATACAAATTTCTTTATCTACCTTCCAAACACAGATTTATTTAGTAAAGAAGCATTTTTTCCCCTTCTTTTTAATACCATCTTGCTTGGAAGTAAAGGGATAAATTTTTATTCGAAGCATGATGTTTTTTCTCTCCCTCTTTCACCTTACTTTATTCCCATAAGGTGTCACTCAGATATCGGTGTCAAACATTCCGCCGGAACTAAAAGACCTCAATATGCTAATGATATGCAAATCAGGGACGTCAAACTAAGCGAATTCAGAAAGAGTATCGTCGCGCTGTCAGAAGAAAGGGGAACAATTTAGATTAATTCTTTGAAAAATCCGTGTAATCTCGCATAATGTGTGTCACACTCCTTATAGGATGTTACTTATTTAAGGAATTATTTGTCACCGATGTACGTCAGGAATCACACGTTTCATTGTAGAAGAATGACAGACCTTTTTTGTGTTTTTTTTTCACATATGACACTTTTGAATGTGATTGGAAAACTTATTATTTTTTTTAAAGAGTTATGTTTTAAAGAAATTTTGCAAAAAGGAAATGACCCTTTCACAAATTTGAACTTATAATGTGTGAATATACTGTGATGGACGGATACGCAGGGAGTGAACCGATGTTCAATAATCCAAGAAATTAATGAAATAATTCATCAGAATATTACAAAAGAGGGAGGGAGTTCTGCATTTTAGGATTTCGCTTGTTTATTTGGCGATTTTTCCTTTGCGGCTTTCGCCAAATCTCGTTCAAATTAAACAAAATGGCCTCTGTTGTTAAAAAACACTTCGGTTATGACGATTTTGCTTCGGGCTGAAAATATACTTGGCGAAATCGGAACTCTAAATTGCAGAATCCCAACAAAAACTATCAAATTCAATGGCCACAGGAATACAAAAAAAAATTTAATAACTCTAAAACTTGATGAAGAAGCAATTGTTGAAACATTACAACGTCCCTGTTTAATGAGCCCAAAGCGTGCACAAAATGAGAGTACAGCGACAATCAAACCGTACTTTATTTAACGAACTCTGCAGTGTGTTATATTTGGTTTTGTGCATTTTGTTGCATGTGTAATATTTATATCTGTGTTTCTTTATATTTGTGTTAATGCATTTGAGTGCTAAATAATCTTTTGAAACTTTGAAGGAAAAAAAAACATGCAAAATAATATATGAGTAAAGAAAAATATTCCGATACGTAAAAGCGCTACATGTTATCTTGAATTCCAGGTTTAAAAGAACCACATATTTTGACGCTCAGTAAAATTTCTCCCTCTCCGAAAAAATGTATTCTTTTCTGAAACTTTGTATACAAATTTCTTTATCTACCTTCCAAACACAGATTTATTTAGTAAAGATGCATTTTTTCCCCTTCTTTTTAATACCATCTTGCTTGGAAGTAAAGAGATAAATTTTTATTCGAAGCATGATTTTATTTCTCTCCCTCTTTCACCTTGCTTTATTCCCATAAGGTGTCACATCGATATCAGTGTCAAACATTCCGCCGGAACTAAAAGACCTCAATATGCTAATGATATGCAAATCAGGGACGTCAAACTAAACGTATTCAGAAAGAGTATCGTCGCGCCGTCAGAAGAAAGGGGAACAATTTAGATTAATTCTTTGAAAAACCAGTGTAATCTCGAATAATGCGTGTCACATTCCTTATAGAAGGCTTCTTATTTAAGGAATTATTTGTCACTGATGTATGCCAGGAATCACGTGTTTGATTGTAGGAGACTGACAGGATCTTTTTTTGTGTTTTTCAATGTGTGACACTTTTAGAATGTGATTGGAAAACTTATTATCTGCTTGAAGAGGCATTTCTTAAAGCAATTTTGTAAAAACGAAATGAAAAAAAACTCATTTAAGTACAAATGTCCTTTCACATATTTCAATTTATCCTGTGTGAATATACTTTGATGCACGTATACACAGGTAGTTAAAAACCCAATAAATTTATGAAGCAATTCATCAGAATACTACAAGAAAAGGATTTCTGCACTTTAGGGTTCGGCTTATTTAATTGGCGATTTTCCCTTCGCCAAGTGCCTTCCGAAACTAATAAAACTGTAGCTGCTGTTACAAAGTTGGAACCCTAAAGTGCAGAATCCTCACAAGTAGTATGAAATTCAATAGAGATAGGAATATACCAAAATTGGATAACTCTAGAACTTTATGAAGAAGCAATTGTTCAAACATTACAAGGTCCCTGTGTAATGAGCCCGAAGCGTCCACAAAATGACCGTAGAGCGGCAAACCAAACCCTACTATATTTAACGAACTCCGCAGTGTGTTATATTTGGTTTTGTGCATTTTGTTGCACTTGTAATATTTATATTTGTGGTTCTTTTAATTTGTTTTCATGCATTTGAGTGTTAAATAGACTTTTGAAACGTTGAACAAAAAAAATATGCAAAATAATATATGAGTAAAGAAAAAATATTCCGATACGTAAAAATGATACGTGTTATCTTGAATTCCAGTACCCAATATTTTGACGCTCAGTAAAATTTCTCCCCTACCAAAAAAATGTTGTCTTTTCTGAAAATTTGTATACAAATTTCTTTATCTACCTTCCAAACATAGATTTATTTAGTAAAGGCGCCTTTTTTTTCTTCTTGTTAATATCATCTTGCTTGGAAGTAAAGAGATAAATTTTTATTCGAAGTGTGATTTTCTTTTTCCTCCGTCTTTCACCTTACTTTATTCCCATAAGGTGTCACTCAGATATCGGTGTCAAACATTTCGTCGGAACTAAAAGTCCTCAATATGCTAATGATATGCAAATCAAGGACGTCAAACTAAACGAATTCAGAAAGAGTATCGTCCGCTGTCAGAAGAAGGGGGAACAGTTTAGATTAATTCTTTGAAAAACCCGTGTAATCTCGCATAATGCGTGTTGCATTCCTTATAGGATATTTAAGGAATTATTTGTCACTGATGAATGTCGGGAATCACACGTTTCATTGTAGGAGAATGACAGTATCTTTTTTGTGTTTTTTAACGAGTGACACTTTTGAATGTGATTGTAAAACTTATTATTTATTTTGAAGAGTTATTTCTTAAAGAAATTTTGCAAAAACGAAATGAAAAAAAAATATATAAAAAAATGAATCCTTTCACAAATTTCAACTTATCATACATGAATATAGTTTGCTGGACGGATACACAGAGTGTAAACCAATGTTCAATAACCCTCTTTAATCTAATAATCTCCCTCTTTTTCGTAAATATTAATTTTAATATTACCGAAAAGTGCGTGTATACTCCTGAGTATTTAGAATCAATAACCTGATAGTGTTTTTAAACATTTTATTTAATTTGAATTTACATTTCATGTGTTCATTTGCAGACAGTGGTTAGCGCTTGAGATGGATAGCCAAGTGTACCAATCCAAACCATACGTACGAAGGGTGTTCGAAAATTTGCTATGTTTTGTGGGGTAGCCAAAGATGGGCAAATAAAACTTAAAGGATGTCCTTTGGGTTGTAGTAGAGGATGCAATCTCAGCAGAAGACATCCTCAAATGTATTTATTCGAAATTTTGGTGGCATAATGGGAGTACAATGTAGCAGCCTCTCCATAATGCACATGAATATTTCAAATCTCTGAAAAGTCAGAGGGATTTAAAAGACTTGGTTAAAGTACCCGGTATTCGAAAACAACAGTAACATGTGTCATTAATATTATGGACACCTTCACTCAATTTAACGATTGATAAATTCTCAGCAATACTTTTAACTTACTTTACTGACTTTACTTACTTTATTTTTAATACTTTTTTTTAATAACAGCAAAACAGAAAACCTCAGTCAGTTTATTGCAATATTGCTTAATATATAGCAATGAAACTGGCTGATGCTTCCGTTAAATGTAAAGAAATCGTCATCTATAATTGCAAACATATTACTGAAGAATTTGCTCCATAACCGTTTTAAACATCAAATTTAAATGAATACATATTAATTTTAATAATGACAAATGACTAAATACTGATTTCAATTTTTAATTAAATTCCTAAATATTAACCAAATATTTTTAAAAGCATCAATTTTAAATTCTTTAGTCTTTCCCCCTCAGATGACACTATTCTATTCTTAACGGTGTTATAATTATCCTATAATTGATTGTGCTACTGAATGTTACTTAACTTCGATGAAAAAGTGTTCCCTAATTACTTGAGAAACGTCAACTGACGACAAAATATATGCACTTTACATAATAATTTGCTTTAAAAATTTCCAAAGTTATAAAGGAAATTTTTGGAATGAACATGATTAAATAGAGATTGCGTTTACGTTAACAACCTAAAAATTAAAAAATGCTTATGGGGTTGTTTTTCTTATGCTCATTAAAAATCCCCAGTTGACTAATTTGATGTTGAAGTCTTATATTTGGATATATATATAAATATGGGAGGATAATTAATTAAATTGCTTAAGTTTCCTATTACAATATGCCCTTTTCATGCACAGTAATAACTCCATGCTGTATCATCAGATCTTATAAGAAATATTCTTTCAGCTATAATAAGAAATTCTTTCTATAGAGAAACTTAAAGATCGTAGAGCAATTAAAACAGTGATCAAATTACTCAGTTTTCTTAAATATATATAGTATTTTCAATAAAAAATCGAGACTGCCTCGAAATTTATGCAACTTTGATTCGTAGAATTATTATCTAATTAACTAAGAATATCTAACTAAATATAAAGAAATTGTTATAGAAACTAATGAAATAATAATTGTTAATTCTTCTTAGTTTTTATACTTACGTAATTATTCAAAATTATTACGATAATCAAATTCAATATAATTTTTCGTCATTGATGAATAATTAATTATTTATATTCCACATAAATTCCTTAATGATATTTCGATTTGTTATCAATTCAAAATTTAATTATTTGAATTTTTTTTTTTGCTTTTATCCATTAAGCTTTTATAATAATTAGTATTAAAGTGATAATTGATTCAAAGGTAGATAATTACGAATATATTGAAAAGAAGACCATATAGAATATTGTTTATTTATATTATAAATAATTGCGACAAGTACAGTAACGAAAGAAATATTGTTATGCATGATGTACTTATTATCCAAGAACAGCAAGATTGCAACAAAAGAAAGATACTTAGTTATGAATATTTTGCAATTCATCCAAAAATAATTTTAAATGAGACCTTTCGAAAAATTTTAAAAATATGACAGACATCAGAGGACAATTAAAAATATTATACGATTCAAGAAAAGTTAAATAAAATAGGCAACTTTAAAATATCAAACACAAAAGATTATTATGACCCGACATCAGTTAGTATGGAATGATATACAGCTGGTTTCATTGCGGAAATGGATGAACATATTACTTGTGAGGAGTGCATGTCAGGTATATGTAGTGCAAAACTGATTTGAAAGAAGAAAAGAAGAGAAACCAAAGAGAATTAATACTTAAATACTAAATCAAACATATAATTTAGATAAAATCTAAAAAAAATGTACAAATAAATATCAATTCGTAATGGCGATTTAATTGGTTGGTTTTTGGCTCTATCCATGCCACCGAAAGGATTCGAACCTGAAGCCTGTGGTACCAAAGTCCAGAGCGCTAGCCAATTCACCAGCAGGCCGCATAAAGCTAAAGGGAAAGTATTAAAAATTCCAAAACATGCAATGTTTTTTAACGGTTGATCTTTTTAAGACTGGATTCAGCAAAACTTTTTATCATCAGAAACCAGGAATTTTAAAACATATACTCAAAATTCCTGTAAAAAAACATATAAACACAATTTTTTTTTGCATCCCTGTCACATTCAGTAAAATTCATGGAATCCGTTTGAATCTTTAGTTGCATTTTCAAAAGAAAAAAAAATAATGAAATCCACGACAGCATCAAAAAAGTTCTGCCTTTTGATTTTTTTAAGAATCTTCCGATTTGAAATATTTTATAGGCATCTAGGAATTGATAAAAAAAATATATATACACTTCACAAATGCGGATTCAAGAAAGATTTTTTTTTACCTTCCAGTTTTTAAGATCTCGAAGGGAACTGTCATCCGGATCCGGAAAGATTTTCCCAACTTCCGGAAAATTTCGTCCTCTGTGACAGTTGACACATTTCATTTGAGTCCCGTTTTTAGGTGCGGGGAATTCGACATTTAGGGGGGACATCTTTTGAAATCGTATGATAGTTCACCCAGAATTGGATTTTTCTTCTGCTTATAAACTTTGGAAGAAGAATTTTGCTCATTTCACTGATTTTCTGTTATGGTCAAGATTGTCGAAGCTTGTTGTTTTTTTCTTTTCAAATTTCTTTTTCTGAATAATTTGAAATTGGGGAAAACTTAGCGAGTACCAAATGTTACGATTTTAGTTTCTCAGATAGTTTATTATGTTAATGTGCTAATATTTGTTCAATAATGTTACCAAATATTAATTTAGGGTACCAATTCGTACTCTCAGGGTGTGATTTAATTACAACTGTTTACAAACATGCATTTTGATATACGTGTCTAACCTTATATCGCATAGTGATGTATATATGAATCAATTGTTTGTTTTTTATTCTGTTTTTTTTTAGTTCTTTTTGTTCTAATCGTCTTTGATGCCTTAATTCCAGCGCTGCACCGACATTACTAACTTAGGAGGTGCGTGTAAGTTGTAGATAAGCTACGAACGAGGAGTAACAATACCTACGTAACGCTCTACGATCTTGTTACACAGGGACCTACGGTTGAATATGGATTTCAAACCACTACAAACATCCACGACACCGCCGGGACTTGAACCCGAAACCTATAATACCGATCGCCAGAGCGCTAGCCACTCGGCCAGTGAGGGCCATAAGAGAAATTCAAGTATTATAAGACTGAAGGGAAAATCCTAACAATTCTAAAACATGTATATTTTTTAAATATAGATTAATCTATAAAACTGAAAAGACTGAATTCAGTAAAGGTTTTTATCGTCAGAAACCACGAATTTTAAAACATATGCAAAAAAACCCGTAAAAAAACATATAAACACAATTTTTTTTCATCCCCGACACAGTCAATTCATTGAATCCGTTTGAATTTTTACTTGCATTTTCAAAAGGAAAAAAAAAAATAATAATAAAATCCACAGGCAACATCAAAAAGTTTTTTTAAAAGAATTTTCTGATTTGAAATATTTTATAGGCATCTAGTAACTGATAAAAAAATATATATACACTTCTTAAATGAGGGTTTCAAGATAAAAAAAAAAGAAATATTTTTTATCTGGCAGTTTTTAAGATCTGGAAGGGAACTGTCATCCTGTTCCGGATAGATTTCCCGACTTCCGGAAAATTTCGTCTTCTGTGACAGTTGACACATTTCGTTTTAGTCCCGTTTTTAGGTGCGGAGAATTCGACATTTAAGAATGACAACTTTTGAAATCCTGTGATAGTTCACCCAGAATTGGGTTTTTCTTTTGCTTATAAATTTCGGAAGACGAATTTTGCTCATTTCACTGATTCTCTGTTATGGTCGAGATAGGTCAAAGTTTGATGTTGTTGTTTTCATTTTTTCTTTTCAATTTTTTTTCTTCTTCGGCATAATTCGGAATTGGGGAAAACTCAGCGAATACCAAATGTTACAATGTTAGCTATCTCAGTTATTTTATTATCTTAATGTGCTAATATTTTTTTAATAAATGTTAAAAAATATTATTTTTGGGTACCAATTCGTACTCTTAGGGTGTGATTTTATTACAAGTATTTGCAAACATGAATTTTTCTTTTGAGTTTAACGTTATACTGCATGGCGATGCATATATAAATCAGTTGTAACTTTACTATTTTATACATTAATAAAATAAATTCAAGTATTATAAGGCTAAAGTTTGGTTTGCCGCTCTACGGTCATTTTTGTGCTCACTTTAGGCTAATTAGGGCGTTGCCAACACTTTAAAGGGGATTCCGAACCACTGACAAACATCCATGCAACCGTAAGGATTGGAACTTGAAGCCTGTGGTGCCAAAGGCCAGAGCGCTAGCCAATTGGCCATCAAGGCCGCGTAAGGCTCAAAGGGAAAATATTAACAATTCCAAAACATGCATACTTTTTTTAAATAGAGCCTAATCTATAAAACGGTTGATCTTCCTTTTAAGACTGAATTCAGTAAAACTTTTTATCATCAGAAACTAGAAATTTTAAAAACATATACACAAAACCCCGTGAAAAACATATAAACACAAATTCTTTTTTCGCATCCCTGTCAAATTCAGCAAAATTCATCGAATCCGTTTGAATCTTTAGTTGCATTTTCAAAAGAAAAAAAAATGAATAAATAAAATCCATGGCAACATCAAAAAATTTCGCCTTTTGCCTTTTTTAAGAATCTTCTGATTTGAAATATTTTATAGGCATCTAGGAATTGATAAAAAAATATATACGCTACTCAAATGCGGGTTCAAGATTAAAAAAAAAAAAATTTTTTTTTTATCCGGCAGTTTTTAAGATCTGGAAGGGAACTGTCAGCCGGTTCCGGAAAGATTTTCCCAACTTCCGGAAAATTTCGTCCTCTGTGACAGTTGACACATTTCATTTGAGTCCCGTTTTTAGGTGCGGGAAAATTCGACATTTAGGGGTGACATCTTTTGAAATCGTGTGATAGTTCACGCAGAATTGGGTTTTTTCTTCAGCTTATAAATTTTGGAAGACGAATTTTGCTCATTTCACTGGTTTTCTGTTATGGTCAAGATTGTCGAAGTTCGATGTTGTTGTTTTCGTTTCGTTTTTTCAAATCCCTTTTGATTATATTTAAATTTTGTTCAAAAGTAATCAAATGAGAAGAGCAGCTGGAGATAAAAAATGATCCTATATTTTTAATGCTACATTTTTTATTATTATAAATGTAACCTTATTATTATTATAAATGCATCATTAATATTATCATAAACGTATCATTATTATAAATGTATCATTATTATTATCATAAATGTATCATTATTATAAATGTAGTATTATTATTATCATAAATGTATCATTATTATAAATGCATCATTATTATTATTATCATAAATGTATCATTATTATTATTATCATAAATGTATCATTATTATAAATGCATCAATATTATTATTATTATCATAAATGTATCATTATTATTATTATGAATGTAGCTACATTTATTATTATTTTTTTTCTAATGCAGCTGCCATAATACAGCATTTTTCTAACGCATTTCTAATGCAGCATTTTTCTAAACCAAAATGCGTATATTCCCTATCCGATGGGGGAATGCCTCAGATTGGAATTGGAAGTTGCTGTAGTAAGACCTCATTTGGAATCGGGTTTCAATTTGGAAATTATGTTATGAAAAGATTTTTTATAGACTTATATATGTGAGTTGTGGGGCCTGAATGGCCGAGTGGCTAGCGCTCTGCCGCTCGGTACCACAGGTTTCGGGTTCGAGTCCCGGCGGTGCCATGGATGTGTGTAGTGGTTCGTAATCCACTTTAAACCGTAGGTCCCGGTCTAATAGAGCGCTGCGGGGGCATTGTTACTCCGCGTCCGTGGCTTATCTTCAAGTTACACGCGCCCCCTGGGTAATGCAAAGTGAATAACGTCTGTGCAGCGTTTGTCTTAAGGCATCTAAGACGTCCATGTCTGTTTGCCAGCAGCATTGTATATATATATATATATATATATGTGTGTGTTGTCTCGCGTTGTTGTGTTAATTGCGTCAAAATAAAATTAGTAAAAGGAAAATTGGAGTCATATTCGAAAGAACAGTACACGAACCTCAGCTGTAATAGTTCTTCACAACAGTCAAACGAGAATGTGACTTGTTCTATATTACTCAAAAACGTTTTGTTAAAGATTGTTATTGGTATCAACAGTGGACGTTGGCAATCTCTTTCTATTTAACAGCAATTCATTACATTGCTAAATAAAGTTCTTAAGTAATCGGGTTCCGCCATAATGAACGAGTACCTTTTTTTTTAAAACTATATATTACTTACAACTGTAACCACCTATTGTACATTGCATTGATAGTGTAAATTAACAAAATGGTAAAATTACAAACTTATGCATCTATATATATTAGAATTACTATATGTATATATTCTGAAAAATTTATATAATTAAATTTATGTTTCTCGTTTTGACAATCCCTTTCTAGTTAACTGTAATTTATTGCACAGCCAAATAAAGTCCTTAAGTAATCGGTCATAATGGTCGAGTACCTTCTTTTTTTAATTGTATTTAATTGCACTGATCTTTTAAAATAAGCAAAATGATAAAATTACAAATTTAAAATATTTCTAAAAATATTTATCAAATTTTCACATTTAAGTTGCATTTATATAGTTTGATTTGAATAATTAAAACTTCTTTCAGGATTTTTTTTATTATAAATGGTTTAATTTTAAATTTTAAAAAATCTTTTTTACGATAATATTGAATAGAATGTAGATTTTATAAAAGGTAATTAATTCTTTGGTAATCGGGTTCTATCATAATGAACGAGTGCCTTCTTTTTTAACTGTATATTACGTACAACCGTAACCGTCATTTTGTGTATTGTATTGGTCTTTTAAATAATCAAAATGATAAAATTACGAATTTTATTATTATTCTGAAAAAAAGCAAAAAATCAAATATTTACGTTTAAGCTGCATTTATATAGTTTTGAGTTAAAGAATAAACATGTCTTTTAGCAATTTTTTTATTATAAATAATATAATTTTAAATCTGGAAATCTTTTTACAATAATATAGAAAATATTTAGATTTCATCAAACAAAATGGTTAAGCAGTCTCCAGTCAACCCTTTAAAAATTTGAAATAAACCATACAAAATAATGCAACATAAACCATTATTACTACACATAAACAGTAATGATGGACAATATCAAAGCATTACAAATGGGACATTTCAAGCTAATTTATATATAAAAATATATGTATATGCAATCAAGTACTTTAAAAGAAGCTTTAAACTTGCAGCTAATAGAATCAAGAGATTTCATAACATTTCATGCCGTCCTTTCTCGACATCAAAGAAAAGTGCCTTGGAAAAAGTTTTCTCAGAATTTAATAGCAGTTTCTCTAGTGAGAATCAAATGATATTTCTCGCTCTATCATCGCACTCATTCCGTCTTTTATCTCCAAGAAGACTTTTGGGGAAAACACTTATCTGAATTTCAATTATTTTCTTTTTTCTTTGTTCGCAGAGAAACAAAAGAAAGAAAAGAAAAAGGAAGGACATTTTTATGAGCAGCTTTATTCGCGTAAGTGCTGATGCGTTTCCGAAATGGAGAAATGATATTTTGCATTTCTTGTATTTGTAAGCGCATCGCAGTCCAAAGTGGGAATCGGTTCACAGAGAAAGTGAAATAACGACACTATTGTTTTGTATTAAGCACAAAAAAAGTGGAAATAACAGCTTAATTATTTAAGAATAATTAATTATTAAGTGGTTTTTTTTTCAATTTTTGATGCACTTTTAAAATTCATTTTCTGCAGAAAATGCTTTTATAGTAAATAAATTTGAACAATATATTAAAAATAATACCAATAATAACCACTGTTATGTTACTTACAACCGTAACAGTCCTATTGTACATTGTATTGATATTTTAAATTAACAAAATAATAAAAATACAAATTTATAATAATTCTAAAAAAATTATTTCCTGAAAAATATGTATTCATTTCAGCTTTCTTTCTCGTTTTGTTAATTCCTTTCAGTTTAACGGTCATTTATTGCAGAGCCAAATAAAGTTCTTAAGTAATCGGGTTTAGTCATAATGAACGAGTACCTTCTGTTTTTTTAACAGTATTTTACTTACTACCTTAAAATTTTTCTATTGTGCATTGTATTGATCTTTTACAATAAATTATTAAAATGATAAAATGACATATTTATAAGAATTTTTTTTTTTAAATTATCAAATTTTTTACATTTATTTTGCACTCATATAGTTTTGATTTTAAAAATTAACACTTATTTTTGAACATTTTTATTATCAAAAATATAATTTTAAACTTGAAAATCCTTTTACAGTAATATGGAATCGAATTTAGATTTCATTAAATAAAATGGTTAAAAAGACTCTCTTCAACTATTTAAAATCTTGAAATAACACGAAATAATACAACATAGACCATTATTACTACACTTAAACACTTATGATAAACATTATCAAAGTATTACAAAAGGGACATTAAAAGCTAATTTATACATAAATATATATATTATATATATAAGTACTTTAAAATAATCTTTAAACTTTCCTCTAATAGAATCTGGAGATTTTATAACATTTCATACCGTCCTTTCTCAACATCGAAGAAAAGTGCTTCGGAAAAAGTTTTCCCTAAATTTAATAGCAGTTTCTCCGTAAGAATCAAATGATATTTCTCGCTCTATCATCGCACTCGTTCCGTCTTTTATCTCTTTGGGAGGACTTTTGGGGAAAACACTTATCTGAATTTCAAGTATTTTTTTTCTTTGTTCGCCGAAAAACAAAGGAGAAAAAAAGAAAAAAAGAAAAGGAAGGAAATTTTTATGAGCAGCTTTATTTGCGTAAGTGCTGGATGCGTTTCCGAAATGGAGAAATGATATTTTGCATTTCTTGTATTTGTAAGCGCATCGCAGTCCAAAGAGGGAATCGGTTCACAGAGAAAGTGAAATAACGACAGCATAGTTTTGAATTATGGACAAAAATGTGAAAATAACAGATTAATTATTTAAGCGCGTTTTTTTTTCCAATTTTTGATGCATTGTTTAAATTTATTTTTTCTGGCAAATGCTTTGAATTCTTGGATGTAAATAAGTCAGCAATATATTAAAAATAATACTCAAATGTTGATAATAATTTGGTAAGACATCTTGAGAATATAACATTTTAAAAATCTAACCCATTTAGGCTGCTTCATGACCAATTGGCTAACGCTCTGGCCTTTGGTGCAACAGATTCAGATTCATATACAGGCGGTGGCCTGGGTGTTTGTTAGTGACTCGGAATGGGTCTGATGGCCGAGTGGGTACTCGGTACCATAGGTTTCGGGTTCGAATCCCGCGGTGTCCTGGATGATTGTAGTGATTCAGAATCCACTTTAAGCCATAGGGCCCGGTCTCATAGGACCGCAAAGCGTCACAGAGCCCAATCGAACTTCTCACCCACATCATTCCCAAACTGTAAAGGGGCAACTCAGTTCTAGGCAAAGTGATGTGATGTGATGGGATGTGATGTGATGTGGTGTGGTGTGGTGTGGTGTAGTAGTAGTAGCAGTAGTAGTGGCGGTGGTGGTTTGGAATCCACGTTAAACTGGAGATACCCATCTAATTACCTAAAAGTGTGCAAAAAATGGAGGATGACCGTCAAACCAAACTAGCCCATTCGACGATCTGAATTAGATGCAGACAGTTACACCGTACTCAGTCTAAATGCTAAGACATTCACCTTTAGAATGTCAGTTATTTAACAAATAAATACGTGAAGCCGGTTGTTCTTTACTTAGACATCAAAAAGTGTTTGAAATTTTATAAAACCCAAGTTATGGCCCAGTTATAAAACCCAAGTTATTATTTTTAACATGAAGATACAGTTTTTTCAATGTAATTATATTCATATATTTCTTAGCACACAAATCCGTGAAGCCTGTTGTTCTTTAAAAATTTGAGATAAATTATATAAAATAATGCAACGTAGACCATTATTACTGCACAAAAATAATAAATACGAACATTATCAGAAACATGCAAAATGGACATAAAAAGAAGAAAAGGGACATTTTAAGCTAATTTATATAAATAAATATATATATATGCAATCAAGTACTTCAAAAGATGCTTTAAACTTGCAAGTAATAGAATCTGGAGATTTTATAACATTTCATACCGTCCTTTCTGCAACATCAAAGAAAAGTGGCTTGGAAAAAGTTTTCCCTGAATTTAATAGCAGTTTCTCCGGTAAGAATCAAATGATATTTCTCGCTCTATCATCGCACTCATTCAGTCTTTTATCTCTTGGAAGACTTTTTGGGGAAAACATTTATCTGAATTTCAATTATTTTCTTTTTTCTTTGGTCGCCGAAAAACAAAAGAAAAAAAGAGAAGAAAAGGAAGGAAGTTTTTATGAGCAGCTTTATTCGCGTAAGTGCTGATGCGTTTCCGAAAATGGAGAAATGATATTTTGCATTTCGTGTATTTGTAAGCGCATCGGAGTCCAAAATAGTAATTGGTTCATAGAGAAAGTGAAATAACGACGGTATTGTTTTGAATTATGGACAAAATAAAGTGGAAATATCAGCTTAATTATTTAAGCCTGTTTTTGTAATTTTTGTTGCATTTTCATGAATTTAATTTTTGTAGCAAATGCTTATATTTTTTAAAAAATAAATAAGTTTGAGCAGAATATTTAAAATAATACTCAGATATTGATATTAAAACCTGTTGTGTTTGCAATACTGATTAAGAATATAACATTTTAAACGTCTAACCCGTTCACGCGGCTTGATAGCCAATTGACTAGCGCTCTGGTCTTTGGTACCATAGACTTCAAATTAGAATCCTGACGGTGGAGGGATGTTTGTTAATGGTTCGGAATCTGATTTAAACTGTAGGTTCCAGTCTAATTAGCCCAAAGTGTGCAAAAAATGACCGTAGAGCGACAAATCAAACCAAACTAACCCATTCAGCGATTTGAATTTGATGCAGACAGTGACACCATACTGAGAAAATTTTAAGACATTATTACCCTTTAGAATGACAAGTATATAAAAAATGCAACTTTATTCAGA
The DNA here is from genome assembly GCA_021605075.1 of Caerostris darwini. Taxonomy (NCBI): domain Eukaryota; kingdom Metazoa; phylum Arthropoda; class Arachnida; order Araneae; family Araneidae; genus Caerostris; species Caerostris darwini. Next base: position 343,645 of record BPLQ01005149.1, read on the forward strand.
ATGCATCATGCAAAAACTGCTATCCTGCAACCATATTATTTTACTGCACTTTTTAACGAACACCACCAAACATAGTGTCTTGAAAAGATATGCGAAATTTGTAACTGCGAGAATTCACAATAATTCTCTTCCTACCGAAAAAAAATTTCTTGACAATCAAAGATTTATAATAGTTTTTAATTGTTAATTTATTAGATATTTTTTGCATTATGGAGTTCACCCCCAAATCTCACTTGTTTAGCACAATAGGGCTTGTCTGTAGAGAAACATGTTAAAAACTGCGAATTTGTTTATATGGTTGCTTATTTCTACCACGGAAAATCAGAATAGCTATAACTTTTAAACACCTTTCTAATTTATAGTTTTTAATTATCAATTTATTAGATAAGTTCCCGCATTATGGAGTTTACCACCAAATCTCACACGCCACTGATTCAACACAGTATGGGTAGTATACAGAGAAACATAAAGCTGCGAGTTTGTTTATGCGTTAACTTATTTCCAGACACGGAACCAAGTCAGTCTTCTAGCTGCAGGTGCTCCATCACAACAGAATCTGCCGCCTTCCGTCCATCCATGAATAGATTATTCATGGGTTGTCCGTCTCGCACTGCAGGACACTGAGGATTAGACACTACACAACAACAACTTACTTCCATCACTGGAAATGAGAGTATATATAATTTTTTAACCAATTTATAAATTTAAGTTGTTAATTTATTAGATGTTTTTCGCATTATGGTGCTGACCCCCATATCTTAAACACGAGAGAGTAGAAAAACATCCTGATGTTATAAGATACACATAGACGAGAGAACAATTTCAACCGAATACCGACTTTTACTGTATGGGGTGAAATATGAAGAGCTGCATTTCTTGATAGAGAATATTAATTAGGAAATTTAATATTTTATCAGTTGGTAAAATTAAATCAGAAATTAAAAAAAAAATTGCAGGTGAAATTTAATCCTAAGTACAGTTTAATAAATTTCATATACTATTCTTTTTTCATTTAAAATAAATTATGGAAACTGAATACTTAGTATAAAAGTAACAAAAGAAATTAATTAAAATTTAAACAAATCGGGCATTTTTTTGAAGATTCTAAGAAATATAATCAAAATCATTTCATTAGATGTCCTTACAATAAAGAAAATTATTCAAATTGAATCTTAAATAGCTTTCTAATAAACGCTATTTTTTTTTTGAAAAATAAAAGCAATATAACAGACTAACATGTCATATCAAGCTCAAGGTTTCTATTATTTACAGTTTATATCGGAATTGCAGCTTTATATTTATAAACAACAAACATATAAAAAATTTGAATGTATCTTTTATCAGTATATTTAAATAAACAATGGATAAGGATAAAATAATTCATATTTATCAAAAATAATATTATTCACATTTAGCTAAAATTAAATAATTCCCAGAAATACATTTCACCCAGAATATAAAATCAATTACAATTTTGCTTTCAATATATACATTAGAAATCATGAAAATGAAAAAAATAATAATAACGCTTTAAAAACATAGTTATGTAGAGTTTGGATAAATTATTATTTATAAAAAATTCATATTTAGCAACTATAATATTATTCACATTTAGTAAAAATTAAATAAATTTCAAAAAATACATTTCTAAATTAATAAATCGCAAAATAAATTAGTATTAATAATTGCTTTAACTATCTACATTAGAAATCATAACACTAAAATAAATAAATAACGCTTTTTAAATAATAAGCTGTAGAGTTAGGATAAAATAATATTTTATTACCTGTACCATTATGTCCATAACTTATACTGATTCACTTTGAATCTTAGAACTTTAAAAAAAACCGAATTCACATTTCATAAGTCCAAGAAATGAAATTTAAATGGAATAGTTCTTTCCGTGATTTTATTTACGCCATTTTTTTTTTCATAAATAAAAATTTCCTTGCAGAAAAAAAAATCTGTAATAAGAATTGTTGAAATGCAAAACTTTAAAAAGCAGAGAAAGGATTTGGTTGTTCGCATTTGTTTAGTTGTTATCGCGGAAAAGAAATGGTTGCAAGAATTCTTTTGTTTGTTGAAATATGCATTAGAGCAAACGATAAAAAAAAGAAACAAATTTAAGATGAATAAACATCGTCTGCTTGGGGAAAAAAATGGCGGTTGATTTTACTATTTGATTTCTTCTTCTTTTTTTATTTATTTATTTATTATTTTTTTTTTTTAGGAAGTGTACCTCATTTTCTTTAAATCCATCATTCTAAAATATTTTGGTAAAAGCAAATAAAGCAGGAAGAACCGTGCATTTTATTTTTCATGTGAAAAAAAATGGAATAAAATATTTTGGTACAAAAATACATGTTCTTCGTTTTTAGTTTTAGTTTTTGGAATATTGAGTGTTACGATAAATCTGTATAAAATTTTAAATGTAGAATTATTATGAGATTATTATTTATACAGTGACTTTTAGAAACATTTAGTAAATCAAAATACACTTATGCAAAATGGTTTTAAACTTAGAACATTATAAAAGTTTACTTGTAATTATTTAAAGGAGAAATAATAATAAGAAATTTTTGAATTGTATTTTCTTTCTTTTATTTCAAAATGAATTTAATTGATTGCATCAAATATCTTTGATAATGTTTTAGTGATTAATTTTTTTTAATTTGGCTATTTAATATGGAAAATTTAGAATTAATTGTTGTTTTATAAAAATTCTTATAGACTATATTGTTTATAAATACTATATTCTAATAGACATATTGTTATTAAATTTTATTCTAATAGACATATTATTGTTATATATTCTAATAGACTATATTGTTTATAAAAATTTTATTGAAGATTTCTATAGAATTATATTGTTTTACAAGAGTTTTATTGTTTTATAAGATTTTATTGTTTTATACAAATTTTATTGTTTTATAATAATTCTTCAAGTTTATTGTTTAGAAAAATTCATTTTATCCGAAATAAAATAATTAATTCTATTCTTATAATGATAAAAATTCATTTTTGTTATTGATTAAAATATTATTTACGTGCGCCATTAAGAATTTTTGAATATGGTGAAATATGCATTAGAGCAAGCGATAAAAAAAAGAAACAAATTTAAGATGAATAAACATCATCTGCTTGGGGAAAAAAATGGCGGTTGATTTTACTATTTGATTTCTTCTTTTTTATTTATTTATTATTATTATTTTTTTTTTAGGAAGTGTACCCCATTTTCTTTAAATCCATCATTCTAAATATTTTGGTAAAAGCATATAAAGCAGAAAGAACCATACATTGTATTTATCATTCGAAAAAACAAGAATAAAATATTTTGATTACATGAAAATTTATTAACTTTTGAATTTATTACATTTATTGTTTTATAAGAATTCTACTGAAGAATTTTATTGTTTTATAAGAATTCTACTGAAGAATTTTATTGTTTTATAAGAATTCTATAAAATAATTTTCTTGTTTATTATTTAAAAGAATTCATTTTAACCAAAAGGAAATGATTAATTCGTTTCTTAAAATAACAAATATGTTCATTTTTATTATTGATTAAATTATTATTTACGTGCGTCATTATGTATGAAATATTACGACATCAATGATATCATAATTATATAAAATATTTTGAGATCTTTGAGTTTTACCTAAAATACCAGGAAAAGGCCATTATCGGAAACTTTAAGAGGTAACTGCAACGTATTTGAGTAACCTGCCAAAAATAAACACAGCAACAAACCAAAACAAAGAGACTTCTTGTTCCTGAAAACAACTACTAAACGGACGTAATCAACAGATTCGAATAAATAATGCTACATGTTAGCTACGCAAAGACATTGCTGTAGGTACCTGTCTAATTAGCCCAAAGTGTACACAAAATGACCGTAGAGCGACAAGCAAAATCAAACACAAAACATTGTTGTAGGTCCCGGTCTAATTAGCCCAAAGTGTGCACAAAATGACCATGGAGCGACAAACCAAACTAAACGCAAGACATTTTTGTAGGTGCCGGTCTAATTAGCCCAAAGTGTGCACAAAATGACCGTGGAGCGACAAACCAAACAAAATGCAAAACAATGTTCTAGGTACCGATCAAATTAGCCCAAAGTGGGTACAAAATGACAGGAAAGCGACAAACCAAACCAAACGCAAAACATTGATGTAGGTCCTGTCTAATTATATCAAATTGTGCACAAAATTAGCGTAGAACGACAAACCAGACCAAACGCAAGACATTGTTGTATGTCCCGGTCTAATTATCCCAAAGTGTGCACAAAATGATCATAGAGTAACAAACGAAACCAAGCACAAGACATTTCGGAGCCAAGGATTTAAAGAAGATTGATTTCACATATTAAGTAGTTTTTTTTACACACATCCCAATAAAATGTTTGTTAAGCAGTGTTTTTTTCTGTAATTACTCAAGAAAAAGAAGCAAAGAAAAAAAAATAAAGATCATAATTAATAACAAAGCCTCTTGACACAAATGTTTATTAAATCATCCACCAAATACACCGCAAATTAAAAAACACTTTGGCGCAGCGTAATTATAGATGGGATTATTCAATTATATGTGATGAATTGACAGTAAACAAAGTGTAATTATAGGAAGCCATCCAGTTTGGGGCGCGGAGGATTATCGCCAAGTAATTGGCTTAATCTAGAGCGGCGCCAATTAGTTTTACGGGGTCGCATCTGGTATCTTTAATTATCTTTCTGGAATTATCTTATTATCTTATTTAATTCCCGAATAAGCTTATCTGTCTTCGGTTGACTTTGATGAGTGGATACAAAGAGATTTTATACTTTCGTTAGCTTTAATCTCTCCTTACTTTTCGATTTAAAATGCATTAGTGAATTCTTATCTAAGAGTGAGATATTAGTTTAACTGTAAAATCGATATAATCTCATAAAAATATTATATATGATTTTCTTTAAGAAAATTGATTTTTTATTGTTTTTATTTATGATAATCTTTTTAAGAAGTATTCATTATTTTAGCTAAAAGAAATTAATATTGTTAATTTTATTGAACATTTTTGCTAGTGGTAAATGTCTTCCATATTTGAATTTTTACATATAGTATAGACAGCTCTTTTCGGAATAATTAAATAACTTTAAATGTATTATTCATCAATATAAAATAGTGTATTATATGAATCTTACAGTAGGTAGACCGCCTTGGTCCACATCTGGCTTGATTTGCGCTCTACAGTCATCTTGTACACACTTTAGGCTAAATAGACCGGGACCAACAATTTAATGTGGATTCCGAACCACTCACAAACATCCATGACACCGCCAGGATTCAAACCTGAAGTCTATGATACCAAATGACAGACAGCTAACCAATTGGCCATCAGGCTGCACATATATGAAGTAGAATGCCAATTAGAATGAAATTGACAATTTGCATGTTTTCAAGTGTAACAATTTCATGGGCTCACCTGACGAGCACAGAGGACAGACATCATTAGTAGTTACACCCATGAGGTGCAAGTGTTTATTAAGAAAATCATGTCCTGTCAAGAGTCGGAAATTTGCTGTAAAAATGGCACGGGGCAAGTCCATCTCCCAGCCAGAAGTAATTGCATTGGAAAGATTTATTTATTTATTTTAAAGCAATCACTAGGTGTATAGGAAACAGCTGCCAAGATTGCAGCTTGGGAGTCAATAGAGATAACTGCTTTATTAAGAAAAGTAAGTTTGAAAATACTGACAAATGTTATACTACCAACAACTGCAATAAAAAAAATTCAATCAAAATTATTTTTAATAACTGCCAATTAATGTGAGTGTTTTATTCAAAAGCCTGATTTATAATTATTCAAACATCACTCTAAAATAAACACAACCTGAAAAAAAAAAAAACTTTTTTTATCCTTATAAAAGATATTTCCAGAAACATTGAAACTTGACTATTTTTTATTAAAATGCAAATAATACTTTTATGTTTCTTTGTGAGATCCATACATTTCTCCGACAAGAGTATCCAATAGATTCCTTACCTTAACACTTCCATTCCTCGAGAAGTTTTCCGTGGGAAGCTATTGAATGGAAAACTATCCTCCGCAAAAAGAAAGGAAAGAAAGAAACAAAGACGGGAAACAAAACCACTGCACTGTTGCCACTCCAGTCTTCACTATTCAGTGTAAGAAAAACTGCTCCCCAAGAAGTTGTTCTCGTCTTTCTTCAGCGACGAGGGCTGGTATTCAGTTCTAGGATTTACCAGCGGGGATTCAGGCGGGTGTCATTAAGGGGTACTGTGTAGCATAAAGATACCTCTTGGAATAGAGTAATTGAGTTCTATACATAAAAGTAAATGAGACATCTCTCGGATTTATTTGTCGGATGACTTGTATTTTTCTATTCAAAGACATTGGTTATATGGACAGGTAGATACGTTGAACGATTTATTTTTTAGAGAGATCTTGCTCTTTTCATACCAGTTGAATGGGTAGTAAAATTCAAAGATTATTTGTTGGTATTTATTTGAATGTTTAAAAATATTTTTGTCATGTATAAAAGAAGAACTATTGAATTAGCTTTTCTTTGTCAGAACTATCATATGAAGCAGTTCTACTAGCTTAATCAATTATCTGAGTGAAACGAAGTATTAATAAAAGGATGGAAATTTTTAATAATGTCAATTGAATTAAATGCAGTGTTACAATTTCGAGGAAACGCTGATACAAATTTCAAATCGTTATCGAAAAATATATACCAAGTAAACAAACTATTAGATACATGTGTCACAATTATTTAATGGTGAATGGCACAATTTCTATCGCCAATCGTGAGAAATCCACCCTGTATAGAAGATTATCCTTCTCTGAAAATATACGATGCTTCTCTATATTAATATTAGGTGCATGGGACACAATTATTTAATGGTGAATATCAGAATTAAAATCTCCAATTGGGAGAAACCCACCATTTATAGAAGATTGTTACATAATTTTACGTTCTGAAAATGGGAAATATTAGAAGATGTTTATTCTATATTAATAGTAGATACAAGTGCACAATTATTTAATGCAGAATGCCAGCACTTCTATCGCCAATTGAGAGAAATCATCAAATAATAAATGATCACCATAATTGTGAGAAATCATAAAATACAGTCGCATAATTTTTAAGATAATTCTCTGAAAATTAGCAATGTTCCAATATATTTCTTCTACTTCTTCATATTGAAGAAGTGTCTCTACATATTTACTCAACTTCAAGTTCATAATTACTTGTGAATGAAAAAAAAACCCCTATAATTTAATAGAAATGTATATATCTAAATGAATATTCTTTCTCGATGAAGCAATTTAATGATGCGTTTACACATACTATCACAAAATAAAACAAAAAAAAAAAAAAAAAAAGCCAATGAATGTTATACCACAAACCGCTATAAAAAAAATCCACTCGAAATTATTTTGTTAATAACAACCAATTAATGCGAATTTTATTCATAACGGAGTGATTTATAATTTTCCAAACATCTAAAATAAACACAATCTAAAAAAAAGCTTTTTTTATCCTTATAAAAGATATTTCCAAAAACATTGAAACTTGAATATATTTTTTATTAAAATGCAAATAATACTTTTATATTTCTTTGCTAGATCCATACATTCTCTGACAAGTGCATTCAATAGTTTCTTTACCTTAACATTTCCATTCCTCGATAAGTTTTCCGTGGGGAGCTATTGAATGGAAAACTATCCTCCACAAAAAGAAAGAAAAGAAAGAAACAAAGATGGGAAACAAAACCACTGCACTGTTGCCACTCCAGTCTTCACTATTCAGTGTGGGGAAAATGCTACCAAAGAAGTTGTTCTCGTCTTTCTTCAGCGACGAGGGTTGGTATTCAGTTCTAGGATTTACCGGCGGGGATTCGGGCGGGTGGCATTAAGGGGTACTGTGTAGCATAAAGATACCTCATGGTAGAGTAATTGAGTTCTATACATAAAAGTAAATGAGATATTTCTCGGATTTATTTGTCAGGTGGCTTGTAGTTTTCTATTCATTGCCCCTGGTTGTGGACAGGTAGATAGGTTTGATGATTTATATTTTTAGAGAGATTTGTTCTTTTCATAACAGTTGAATTGGTAGTAAAATTCAGAGATTATTTGCTTGTGTTTATTTGATTATTTAAAATGCTTTTACTGTGTCAAAAAGAAGCATTGTCGAATTAGGTTATCTTTGACAGAATTATTACATGAAGCTCTTTTACTAGTTTAATTAATAATCAGAGTTAAAAAAATTATCTTTCGAAAACCAGACATTTTTATAGTGTCAATTGAATTAAATATAGTGCGATATATCCCGTCGCAAATTTCTAACACTTATCAATAAAAATACACCAAGTGAACAAATTATTAGATACTGTGGCCCAATTATTTCTTGTGAACAACATAATTTCTACCGCCTATTGTAAGAAATCAGCCACGTATAGAAGATGGTTGCTTTATTTTATAGATAATTTTCTAAGAACATTACAATGGTCGAAGATGTTTTCTCTATATTAATATTAGATAACAATTATGTAATGGTGAACGCCACCTTTCTACCACCAATTGTGAGGAATCATAAAATAACAAATGATCATCTTAAATTAAAAAAATTATAAATAACCATCATAGTTATGAGAAATCACAAAATATTGTCGCATAATTATAACATAATTCTCTGAAAATAAACAAGTTTCGAGGATGTTTCTTCTACTTCTTCATATGGAATCTACTTCAAATCCATAATTGTCGGTGAAAGAAAAAAAAGTTATAATTTAATTGTAATGTATATTTCTAAATGAATATTCTTTTTGCACGAAGTAATTTAATGATGCGTTTACACATATAGTACTAACACCAAATAGAACTAACAAAAATGCCAATGAATGTTATATTACAAACAACTACAAAAAAATTCCAATCTAAATTATTTTGTTAATAACAGCCAATTAATGTGAATTTTATTCAAAACGGCGTGATTCATAATTGTTGAAACATCATCCTAAAATAAAACAACCCAAAAAACTTTTTTTATCCTTATAAAAGATATTTCCAGAAAGATTGAAACTTGAATATATTTTTTTATTAAAATGCAAATAATACTTTTATCTTTCTTTACTAGATCCATACATTTTCCGACAAGTGTATTCAACAGATTCTTTACCTTAACACTTCCATTCCTCGAGAGGTTTTCCGTGGGGAGCTATTGAATGGAAAACTATCCTCCACAAAAAAAAAA